>JARUPO010000018.1:0-229016 GCA_039700045.1 Malbranchea zuffiana | reverse complement strand
AGAAAAACCTCCCCCAGCTTTTTTTTCCCTCACTTGGTCCTAGTCCCTTTCTCTCACGAAGGTTCCTCGTTTGTCTACTCCACGTGATAGCAAACTCGTTCGACCCGAACGACTTTGCTATCGCGTGAGATTTCTGATTCTTCCCTTCTTGCATTGGTAGTATGTTTTAGGAAGCATGGACCTCCTTGTTTCTCCTGGGAATCTACATAAAAGAAGCCCCCCGCATCATGGAGCGGTATATTTTTTATTGCTCATGGCAATTTTGGCTCAATTCAAGTTACAATGTTTCAAGCCATCCATTCTCTCATTGATATCCTCAGTGGTTGCCTTCCAAGTCCATCGGTACTACTATCCAACGAAAGAAAATTCCACTCGGCCTGGCCCTCACCAAGAACAACAAAACATTTTCCTCCAGTCAAACATATTGGCACTCGCATCTGCTCAGATGCGGCAGAGTACGGTTCAACACTCAGGTTAGACAGCAGCCCGCCCGATGGCTATATGAAAGTTGAGCCAATGCATAATTTGCGCTCAGTCAGGTATAATGGAATTCTAGCTTCCTTTCTGCTTCTGCTGAGATGCAAAAAGTTTCTCCGAAATCGACGAAATCACTGACTTCTTGGCCTTTGATTCCCGTGATTCGCGCGTGCAAATTGTGGCCTGGGTTGGAGGACGCCTGACGCAGTGCTGGTGCTCTAGAGCAACGTTTCTCCTTGCCCGTGGAGCTTACGAGGCCTATAATCGCAACGGACGTATTTGGGGAGACGACCCGGACCTTTTCCGAGGCCACAGACACCTTTGATGCCCAAGAGTATCTTGGATATTGTGCTTGGTCTCTGTCATTTTACATACGTTAACTCTACTTCCGCATAATCGCCCATCATGGAGCCACCATCCTTCCTACCTCATCAAGACACGACGCCCCTTCTTACGTGGTCGATTGCCCAGGAGCGAAGCCCAGAGAACCCAGATACCTTGTTGAAGGTGGAAGACAAATATTGGCCTACCATCAGTGACTGGCTGGGACGCCGTGGTCACGATCGAGTTGGATTTGATCTTGACTCTCGGATCGTATCAGCATCACTGCTGACCCTCGCCCTGTATGACTCCCCGGGGATCGGTGGCGGCAGTTGTTTCGTCGATAGCCAGAATCTATGCAAGGACGATATTGCTATCTGGGGATATCTGGACATCAACAGCCTGAGCAGGAACCTTCAAAGACGGTACATCCAATGTCTCATTGCCAGCAAGGTCGGAATTTGTTGCATCTTCTCTGAGTGGCCGTTTCCCGCTGTTGTTAGTGGTCTTCACTGCAAGGGTGATACGGGCGCGATCGTCATGCGAACGAAAATCTGGGGTAAAGTACAAGAAACTGACCGATCAGGGAGCACTGAGGACCTCATGGAGATCGCCGATGAACTTGTGCACTCTGAGCTAGCAGCCGGGGCGCTCACAGCTCTTGAAGACAAACCGACAACCCCAGAGCCAGCCAGATACCTCCCGATCCCGGAAATCACTCATCTGCAAACAACAATGACGCCCAAGCCGAGGCTGGATGGGAGCCCAGAGACGTCTTTAGAGGTTTCAGCGGACTTCTGGAAGGAGATACAAGTCTATGTTGGGAAAAATGAAAAGGATTCTTGGGTTATCTCTGCCTCCCGACTTGCGTTTGCGGTCTACAAGGCCCTAGCATATGGCTGTCGATATCATCGCTATATGGTTTACCTTGGAGTTATTGTCCGACTCGACCTGGAGCGCTGGGCGCAGCGTGACTCTGAATCCTTCTCGGAAGTTGAATTGAGGCAGTATATCGACTGCTCCCTGGCAAATATGCTTGGGGAGGACGTCCTGTGGTGTGAAGAGAAGAGAAAGCTCACAGGTTTTGGATGGGACGATAAAGCGGGCGTTCTTGATTTCAGTTCTCGTTATTATTGGCCCAGGTTGCCCGCGCTTCGACAGCTTGCCGTGGACTGTGCACGGTTAGCGGGCCAAGATCGTGATGGGTCCAAGTTTCGGCGCTTCTTGAAGCAATGAGAATTTTTAGCGAAACGTAGTTAGCTGTCATTCGTCCAAATCCAGAAAATCGGAACTCTGGTCCCTTTCTCCACGCCATTTCTTGTGGCGTTTAGGAATTTGAGAGCTTAAAGATTTCAACCAATCACACTACAAGAGTGAAGTCTCAACCTCGACTCGTCATCAGCCACATTGCGTTCCTGCTGCCGAAAGGATATTCTGGGGGAAATATGGAGTACCGGCAGTTGTTGATCTGCCTGATCCACTGATTCTACTGGTTGCATCTTCAGCCCTTGTTCAGCCACAGTGCATTGCATGTCTCGGCAAATCATGGCGTGAAAACTGTAACAGCGGAAGCTCGACCTCCTTAGCAAGTTAGCAGCATAGCAGTTGAAAACGACACGCCGGTCCACATGCTGTCCGCCACGCCCACTCAATGGGGTGACTACTACCAGACGAGGGCTGCCGCCCACTATATTTCAACGATGCCAGCAAGCTTCAATCACGCTTCCCACCGCGGCAGTTTTGGCTGACTTCAGGAATCATACGAATGGTCCCTTTGCTGCCATCCGGAATTTTAGCAGCAACCCTTTCTCTCAGCACACCAAACTGTTACGGTTCTCACCATAAGCAAAACTCACTTCACAATGTCGCCCAGCAATTCTGAGATAGATACTTCTGTCAATGGACTAGAATTGGTATGTTTCATGTCCTGAAGGCTTTCTCAGCTTCTGACACAGCTGGCAGAGTGACCGAGCTTGCCAATCTCTTCTACATCTCTTCTGTATCGTGCCATACCGGAAGGAGGTGGTTGAATGGACCAGCAATGAATGGAGAAGCCGGGTGGAGTCTTTGCAAAAGCTACACGATCTCGATCCCTTTGCCCTGAGGCTTTCTACAGCATTTGGGGATATTGCTAGGTTCCGCAAGACGGAGATAATACATCAGCACAAAGAGCTTTTGAAACAACTTACCGGCAGCGGGCGCATACTAGACAAGTTCTCCCTTCCGGCAAACATAGCCATCCTCTGCTGCTCCGTTTCTGGTACCGATCCGGAAAAACCGCCTAAGTGGGAAAAATGCGTTGAAAGGCTACCGATCTATAAGGCGACACCAGCAGACTTTCTTACACACCTAGATCTCGAGGAACATACGGAACAAGTCAACAGGTCGCCACTCTTTGAAAAGCAGATATCAAAGGAGGATGTTGAAAGACAGCTGAGAGTTCTCTTGGGTGATCTGCTGCCAGAAGTGAACCCCGACCGTGTCCGTGAACCCCAGAAAAGAAAAGAAGTACCGCAAATGATTTCAGGCAAGAGACTTGGAGCGGAGCAGTCTCCAGGGGCATATGGATATTCAAGACAGGTAGGTGTTACTTCTGAAAGGAACATTCTTGCAAGCTGACCGTTGCAGGGCGAATTCAACGGAGCGTACCGCATGGTGAGGATCGCTCTGAAATTCATTGTGTGCAGGCACCACCGAAATGACCTTCTTTGCTTGGATAACTTGCGGCTAAAAAGCCTTGCTGAACTCAACCATCTCCTGAAAGAGGTTCCCGAGCGGTCACAGAGGTTGAGGGATGGCTTGATGTCCCGGCGCGAGAAACTGCTTGCGAGACATGAGGAGGATGAACTGAGCGAGGAAGGCTGGAGGACCGTTGTACAGCAGTGGCTGGACGATGTGGAGGACCTCCTGTATGACCTGCTTGAGAGAAAGCGGCCAGACCCTTTCCTCCAAAAACTGCGCAATGATTGCTGGGGGTACATGGAGCAGCGAATTATCGACCATCCTGGACTGGTTATTGAGGAGGACCTATGTCGTGAATTTGAGATCGCCGACATTCCTTTCATTCTTCCACTAGCATACGGCCAATGTGACATTGCTGTGAAGGAACAGCGCCTCGGTGATTTTGAATTGATGTATGGGGATAAGATAGTTAGCGACCCATTTGGGAGTGAGAATCCGTTGGTTCGTTTTCATGGGAAGGCTGGGGCGAGAAAAGTTGTACTCGGGCGTTATCGGCTAGCTAGGAAGGAGTGTCTCAGGGGGATGGAGGAGTGGCTGGATGGGGAGATATCCGCGTTGGAAAAAGACATTGCTGGGAGACCAGACTAAGCTTCGCAATACCGTTTTGCAATGGGGATTATACAATTTCAGGCCGCGGCAAGATTCCACAGAGAAGCAACCCAGATGCTCATTTTAGAATGTAGATGCTACTCCGTCTTTACTACGGGATTTAGAAAACACATCTCTCACTAATTCACTGCAGTTCTATACCTTGCTTGGTCGCCAGTATGTGAGTGGTCAAGCCCAGCTCCCTTGCTGAATATCTTTAACCTTGGCTACATGATCTCAGTTATCCTTACTGGCATGGTATATCAATGCTGAGTCCCCTGCTCAGCCGCTATAGCGCGAACGCCCGTGCTCTGCTTTTTTCTTTTGTCTATATATTTATGCTACGTCCTCAATTCCCCTTAGTATATGTTACTTCACTCTCTACCCAGTATTGTCTTCCTTCAACTGCAACAATGTCTTTTAATCAGGAGGTGTGTTAGCAATCAATGTAACTCCAAGTTGGCTGTACTAACTCTGACTAGACCAATCTCCCGTGGGTTAAAATTGCCGCACCTGCGAAAACACTTTGGCCATATCTCCGAAAGGTCCGTGAAGATGTCATGGTCACCGTCGAACTCCCCGCGCATGAGGCAGTGCGTGTGCACAAAATCCAGCAGATCTCTATAGCACCTGGTCGGCCAGTCAAAGAAAAGAAGATAGCGCGTCTCGGGGAGAAGGAAATACTGCGTCTTGAGGATGATGTTCGAGCATCAATCGATGGTACATCTGGAGAGGACCGCATGGTATCTCTATTGTCTCTATGGTTGCTAGTGAAAGGAAGCCGGGCCACCCCTATGGATTATAAGGTGGTGCTCAAGGTGATTGACGGGGTCGAGAAGAAGTTTGTATTGATAGATGAGAAATGTTCGGATGATACAGATGGTCCTTTGGAACTCCCGATTGATTTCTTCGACGGACGCACACACAAAGACTTCGGGCTTTTCTACGATAGGGATCCACTGCGCGAAAGGTACCCAGAGCCGGCGAAACATACAACTGCAAACCTGAAATATAGCGCATGGGCGAATCAGAGGTATCCACTTTTTCCAACCTCCTGCTTGGAGACAACTGCTCCCCCTGAGCAGCGCACCGGTATCATCGACGATGTTGGTGGGGAGGATGTCAGCATGAACTGGGAGGATCATACATCTCTTCCGTTGGTCCCATCCATGGTTGGGCAAGCATGTCCAGACCCCCATGGGTCCCCAAAGACGCTCGACCGAAGTGGACATTAGACGTATCTCGCGATTCAAATATCAGAGCTCATCATCGACGTCCATGCACTGAATCAAGTTTGGAGGAGATCTCGTGGCTTTGAGAGGGGATTGTAATATACGTTGATAGGCAACCTTGTCTCTGAATAGGAAACTGGCCTCATTATCACAGATATTCCATGGAACTATGTTTGCATCATTAGTTCATAAGATAATGTTGCTCTTTTGAATCACCTCCAGATATGCTTGTGTCGTGAGATCGTTTCCTCCTCCTCAGGATGATGTTGATTTAAACTTAAGGTTATGAGTGGGCATGCCGAGACACTAACTGACGAACCTTGTGAATGAGCTTGGTGTGGGTCCCTGCGGGCAGGGATGCGGTCAATCGTTCGCCTGGTGGAAAGAAGTTTACAGCATGACACTAGCAACCGGAACATGCAATACGGGCAGAGTAACATGTTGCTGCAATACCAGCTGCTGGCTCAACAGATGTACCGGTCGCTGCGGACGTCCATATAACCAGACGCGGAGCCATGGCATATAAGACGTCTTACCTCCTCTTCCCGTTCCGTTTGCACTGAGAGAGTTCAAAGTCAGCCTTCCAACCAGGTCAAGTCTTCTCGCCTAAAGCTATTAGAGTGAACCCCCATTCTCTACTAGTGATCTGATTACTACATGAGCGTCATGCCTTCATTTACTGGTCTCCCGTTCGACATATACTGCGAAATTGTCCCATATCTTGAGCCTACAGATTACTGCAATCTCTCAATTAGCCAACTCAGAATTTGTCGAATGTTGAAGGACAAGAATTGTGCCCGCGGCGCCGTCCAGGTATGGTCCACACTGAAACTCATAGCATGACACTGACTTTGTCTTAGACTCATATTCAGTATAGCCCAGAGGCAGTGTTAGCTGTAAATGACCCCTACAAGGCCATCCTGCATACCGCTCTTCAAACGGAAGCAATGAGATCTGGCCGTCCCTACTCTGTGGAGGAAATTAACTGTGCCGCGGATGTTCAATTTTACCAAGAAGGCCTCTGCTACCGAGATTCCAACACCTTTGTTCTTTTCGATACTCGCCACCATCAACATCACCGTCTTCCATTTCTAGATCCTAACGATACACTCCGGCACTACAACCACGGCGTTCTATCCTATTCAAAAGGCACAGTGACTTTTGGCTCCCCTCAACTTATGATCTACATTGTCAAGTCGAATCTCTTGTTCCCTGTCAGGCTGCCCTCTGCTGAACAGGCTCCTTACTTTATTCGCAATGACTCCGAGTTCCTTGTGATTGGCTATCTTTGGCCAATGGCTGGAGGCAATCACGAGTGGATTATCTATGCCATCAGCCTGGAGACAGGAAACAAGATTCCCCGGCAGATTGCGCTCGGCGACCTGAGAGGAACAAATCTTGGAAAATATATTTGTTTTGAAGTTCATGGTGGATGCCTCTATGCTGTTTCCACTTCTCATATATGGATGCATTACACGTGCATAGTGCTGCCAATCAATCAGCCGGATCAGGATCAACCAAGATGGATATCATACCCGCGCCAGGTGCCTGAAAGACATAGGCTAGGTGAAATGTCGCTTGTGACTGATGACACCACAGGAAAGCTTCATATCAAGGAGACCTGGAGAGCATGGAATGGGCATCACTGGATTCAAGCATGCACCCTCCTGCCGCTCGATCAGGGAGATAAGTACGGCTCGTGGCGAGAGGGACTCCCCGATTACATCGAACCACGAGTATTACACGGCCGGCGGGGATACGACGTGCCAGACGAATTCGGCCAAACATGGGACAAAGGGTATAGCCATCAGAACCTTGCATTTATTGAATTTGTGAAGGACAAAGACGGGCCTCGACTGCGGATTTCACAGGGGCGTAAATGTGTGTGGGGCGAAAACGGAACAATTATAAGATTCGGCGAGGAACAGGAGCCAGGAGAGGGCGGCCAGAAGGGTGCTGTGCATTGGCCTCTGGAGGGCAGTCTCCTCAAGGAAAATTGTGAATCTCTTTTGAATTTGTCTGTGGAAGGCGGAACGTGTGTCCTGTGCATCGTGTCTCATGGGGGGGGCCCTTGCCGGCTTGTCGTTCTTCAGTTTCATCCACAGCCACATAAACGCCGAACCTTGGAAACCTTGGAATCACAGGAAAACTAGTGTTGTGGCTGATGGATGACATAATATTACTCTTGGCTTGATAGACTCCGCCTGATACCTATGTATGTACTAGTAGGTAGAGGAAGCCCTATTAGGTAGGAGAGGTTGTAGCGCCATGTGAGGGGTTTTGTTCGAATAACATCACGGCGCCTGCACGAAGGATGATATAACAAATAGGATAAGCCCAAGCGGCCCCCAAATCTTCGCCCAAGGCTCCTAGATTAGGCAATCATGCATGGCAGCATGTTTCTTCTTACTCGATTGGTTGATGTGTCCTGGCTTCTTGCGGGATGTGCTGGCATCAAAGGGCAGGCAGAAACGGGAGTAATGCTCCCGCAGCCATAAAAATGAGATCAGTCCTCGATCCCCTCCAGATAACTTCCTCTCTTGATCCAAAGCCAACCTTGGAAGTATCAATTCTCGCAAAACGACGGACGCATTTTCATGTAAGGATCCGTATTCACTTCCCCCAGCTGACAAATGCTGATTTGCCCTTCCTACAGAGACGTGAAGAGAGATGGCCTCCCAAAATAACAAGCCCTTATCTGAGGACATCAGTACCGAGCTTCAAGCTAAGCTCAAGGAGCAGGAGGAACTCGAACGCCAGGCACTTAAGCTTGAAGCTTTTATAGAAAGTCTCAATCACCGGCCCGCTGAATTGAAGCTGCTTTCCTCCAGCGCTCAAAAATCACGAGGATTACGAGACCATGAAGAGACGATGTCTCCTGAAGAGGAGATAAAGAAGTGTCAGCAGGAACTAAGGGAGATCAGAGGAAATATACAAGTTTTAGAGCGAACTATCAAGCTACTGTCGAGCGGGGACTAAAGCGTACGAACCGGAAGGTAACATGCCACTCTATTGTCGCCGTTTGGCTATGGTGCACCAGACAAAGACGCTGATACCCACCAGCGAGCAGGGCAGCCAACGGCGGAATATGCCAACGATTCTTTTGAGTTTGGGCTCTCTCCATACTCGATGTATAGCGGCGCGCTCGCTGCTCTTGGACAAGGCGTTCAGGTCCTTTTCTTTGGCTGGGTCAAGTGTTGGAGGCTTGAGCGGCCCAATTGGCTCTAATCCTGCCAGTGCCAATTCCTTCTTGAAAGCCTCAGAATCAGAAAGCACTTTCTGCAACTCATCCTCTTGTATCTTCCGCAGATGAAGTTTATAGAAGCTCCTCACTCTCTGGTTGCTGTCTTCTCCATAGTACATGTCATCCAACAAATTCCAGTAGACATTCCCAAAATAGCACGGTTGTAGAAGCGCGTAGGCAATGAACATTGTATCCGACATGAGATATCTACTCCAGAGCTGAACCAGAGGGAGAGTGAATTTCAGCTTTTTATCCGGGTTATAATGTTTGTCTTCCCGCTCTCTCGCAGCTCGCTGGAACTGGGAAACATATACTGTAAATATACAGATGTAGGCCTGTTTCGTGGCCGCCGGGAGCTCCTGGCCAGTAATCCAGGAGGGCGGGACAAACATTTGCGGCGGAATGGTGTGGCTCCACTCCCAATCAATGATTGAGATGATGTTCAGATCGTCATCCACAAAGATATTAGGAGGGCGAAGATCCCCGTGCATGAGAATGAACGGCCCGTGGTTGTCTTCTTGGTTGACCCATTCCATCACGATCCCTTGGGATGCAAAAATGCCGTATAAATAATTCCGTGCATCCTTCTCGTTGAAGATACTGTCTCTCCCGCGGCGAAAGTCATTGAGGACTAATTTCAAGACGGCGTAGGCGTAATCGATGGTGGAACTGTAGGTTCGGCCAGGAGGGATAATCTCAGAGCTCTTCATCCCACTGAGTTCCTGGTCATTCAGCTCAATGGTGAGCGGGCGATTATGCTTGAATATCCAGTTTTCATCATCGCTATCAAGTGTGAGAGCCCCGATGCGATCGAACTGTTGTTGATAGAGTTGAATGTAGATGTCGGCAAGCTGATCGAACAGACGCAACCTCAACTCGTCTGAAAGGCGCGGCACATCAGTTCCATGGAGAGTATTGCCAGCGATATACTCGACCGCCATGAAGGGAAGGCCAAGGACATTATTTTGGTGGATGGAATATCCAAAAAGACGCGGGATAGGGATAGTGGTTTTTTCAGCAATATACCTACGGGCAGCGTCGTTAGAGCCTGTCAGCACGCAGGAATGTCTTCAAAGTCTTACTTCATTGTTGCAATCTCGCCTCGCATCTTCTCCTCCGGGAACGCGAGACGTGGGAGCAGAGGGATTCGGATCATCCATCGTTCGGCACTCTGAGTTGACTTGACATTGGCAGTCGGCTCAGCTGTGTCCGTAAACACAACTGGAAAGCAGACATTATAGCTCCCTTTCTTTGGGCCTGAGAAGATCTGGCACGGCTTCTTCCCAGGGTGCAAGGAGGAAGCCAACTGGCAGACCACAGATGGCTTGATCAAGTTGATGAACTCCTCAACTTTTTGATTGAGGTGATGACGGGTGAGCTGGTCCATCGCGCCAAACGGCAAGAAACTCAATGCGGCTGCGACAATTGTCTCTCAAACGTTGGACGTCGCTGAGATCTCGGGACGGAAATAGTTTCCTCTCCCCCGATTACTAAGCTTCCTGGGAGGGCGTGCCTTGAAACGAACGACGAAGTGAGAGAAAGAGACTAGGACCACGTGAGGAAAAAAAAAGCTGGGGAGGTTGTCAAATCTCAATACCACGTGATATTAATACACGTGACTCTTTGACTCCCTGTCACGTGAGTCCCCCACCCTTCGACGGTTGGGTGCGATCGCACGCACCCCTTGATTGGTCATTTCTTCAAGGTGTGCTGATTGGGCCTTCGTTTCAGGGCATGCGGATGGGACATCCGCGTCACCAGTTTCTTGGGGCCGGGAAGGCCTTGAGTTATCCATCCACTTCATGTAACTGTCAGCGTTTGTGCGTCCTCAGGCGTGATGCTCTCATATTTTTCTTGGATGAGGTAGGATACCCAACCTCCCGCGGTGATACGTTGCAGCTTCAGCTTTCATTGATACAGATAAGGACATCATACCGAACCGCTCCTCTGTTCTCTCGCACTTGATTTTGACACGGAATAACTAATCTTTGCACAGTGGAAGAACCATAATTACACAAAAACGCAGCCAATATTCCGCCTCGCTTGGGTCCAACTATGTGAACATAGAATGGGCACCATACTCAATCCACCCTCTCGGTGATCACAAATTCTGATTGTGTTGCTGATGCTGACTGAGGTTCTTCGCCTAACTTTGAGAGGGCTGCATGAACTTCTTTTGTCCATGGCTCGAGGCGATCCAAATACTTCTGTAGTCCTTTCACAACACTGAAAGCAAGTCAGCTGGTTCTATGCCACAGACCCTGTTCTATTCTCACCTTTTCAAAAAGGCAACTCTGTGGAAAGGTTAGCTCAAAGTTTCCAATGTGCAACGGGTTGGCTTACTCTGCCTCAAGCTTCTTGATTCTGCTCTCATCTATATAAGCAGGCTCCACCGTAGTGTGTTGCTCGGGAGGAGTATGGGGTACAAGCTCAGGGACACTTTCGTTAAAGGCCTCGATGGGCAGCCCGGACAAGATTGCATTCATCGTTGTTGGAGACAGGTTGGCCATATTGGTATACTCTGGCTGAAGGGGCTGGTGGTCAAGGCTGTGCAACCAAGCTTCCAAGTTCGATTCGTAATCCATCACGCAAAGATTGATGGTGGGTGGCGTGTATGGATAGCAAGTAATAGCAAGTAGCAAAGCCGGCGACAGTTTTGAAAGCAAAATGTGGTAAAGCTTGGAGATGGGAGAAAATACACGGCTTACACAGCAGAATTTGGCCTTTTTATGCCTTTGACCTCTCATGTGAACTAGCATCCTAATTGACCTGACTTCCAGCGGTAGCATCATGATTTTATTTTCGTTGTGTTTTTGAACCTCTCATGCGAACTGGCATCCTAACTGACCCCGCCTCCAGCAATGGCATCATGATTCTCATGCGAACTGGCGTCCTTATTGACCTGACTTCCAGCGGTAGCATCATGATTCTATTTTCGTTGTGCTTTTGAACCTCTCATGCGAACTGGCATCCTAATTGACCCCGCCTCCAGTGGCAGCATCATGATTCAAACCCCATCATGAGAATTCTTGTGAGCAACCTATTCAGCAGCGGATGAAGAAGTGCAAAACAAATCTTATTCAACCAAACTAAAGATAATGGAGGTAGGTTTTGAGACTGCGAAGGAAAAGCTCCACTGATAGATGCCAGGAGGAAATGTTGATCAACACTGCAAGCGCCCCCGAGGAGCAACGGAATTACGTCGATGCTTCAACCCAGACAACCACATCAGACATTGAACTACAGGTCCTCTCGCTTCAGAAACAGCTACTGGAACAGCAAAACATCATACGAAACTTCACGGTAACAACGTCAAATTGCATCAGGCTGCTTGACCATATTGCGGGAGAGGATGTTAGGCAGCCACAGGAGAGGAATAACTAGTGCAGGAGCATTGCATGTAAGTATTATATCTCTATGAAGCTACCTTCCGTCTTCTCCCCGCTAATCTTTCTTTCGCAGTCAGGGCACCGGATACGGAAAGGGATATCATGGTTTGGCTGGCCGAAGATACAGTCCAACTTCTGTTCGTCAATGAACCACTGGGGCGTGGCTGGAAACCGGGACAATTCTTGTATTGTACCATGAAACCGCAGTGACAGTGAAAAGATCTCATCAAGATGCCGGACAAAAAAGCGAACCGGCCGGCGATAACGCTGGCAGATCGCACAGATGTCCTCTTCAGACAAACACAGTCCGAGGTTCACATCATCCTTGTAGAATTCCAGGCGTGTGGGGTGAAGAGACGACAGGGCCTGTATGACTTGTCGGGCGGGGGCACGGCATCGAACAGACCCAATGCAGTGAAAAAGGCCAGAGTGGAATTTCGGCCGCGCAGCCAACTCAAAGAAAAAGCTTGCTGTCAACAGAGCTGTGCTTCCTGCATCTATTGGTGCCGTTGGCTGCTTTCGGACCCACTCTGACAACCCTTCCATGGCATCAGCGTCGTGCATTGCTGGTCTTGCAGCAGGAAACGGGAAATTAATCCGTCGGTAGCGCTTCTGCATGCGATCATCAAGCAGGTTATAGAACTCCCTCCAGGATTCTTCACCATCGTAGGATGAGTCAAGAGACCGATAAGCTCGGGAGAGAAAGCCATCGAGGAGAATATTGCGGAAATTCAGCGCCTTCGGTGACTGGGCAATCAACTCAGATCCAGTGCCCAGTGAGAGCACTACATCCGGCTCAGGGGTCGCTGGCCACAGAAGCCGTATCTCGGAGAGTCCTAGGCAAACCGGATTATTGAATCGCGGCCGAACACCGCCATCTTGGAAGCTGCCAAGCCCAGGTATATCAACATGCGAAATCATCCTGTGACTTAGTCAGAGGCCAGCACACTATTGAAGTGGAGGGATCACCGTACCCTGGGGCCGCGGACGTTGCTCGCGCCCTGCAGCGAGAGAGGAGTCAGTGGCAAAGGATGAAAACGATCTCATGCAAAAACCCACACTTTCCAAATAGGGATCTGTTGATCAGCATCCATCTGAGCGCGGCGATAGCCTGGTTGAGACATTATTAGTCCGAGTGTTGAGTGGAAGAAATGGGGGGTTCTTATACCATGATTCTTTCCCGGTCGGGTTTCGTTGTTATAGTTCGGGAACAGAACCGGAGCCCCATCACTGATAGTGCTTGCAATGGCCGCTACTTTCCATCCAGATATCATAGATTTTGGAGTCTCAAACATCCCTGACTTAATGCCGAAATGGCGGATGAAAAAATCATCCATGACACTCGGATCATACAGGCCATCAGACCAGAATGCCTTCGCCCAACGACGGGGACCGGACGCCCGTGCCTGTTTGAAGAACTCATGAGCCAGCAGCTGAAAATTCTCACTGGAGCTTTTCACGTCATTTTGACAAACCCCCAGATCTAGTGAGATGATTCCCCCTGGTATTGTGTCAGTTGAAGTGTGTAGCTGGAACTGTAGAAAGGGAAAGGAGGACAGGCCCACCTGAGCTCGTTCCGGTAAAAAAGTCCACTAGACACCGAAGCGGCAAATCGGGGCCAAGCCTTTCCTGCACCAACTCCAACGCGCCCAAAGGAAAAACAGCGCGGATGCCACCTCCATCAATGCTGACCATCCTCACTCCTGCCGTAGGAGGCTTTGACCTGATCTTCAAGCAGGTGGGCTCCCCGCAGACAATGCACTTACTGATGACAAACTCATATTCAGATCCAGCGAACTGTTCTCCAAACCGCTGGGCACAATCATCACACACTGAGTGCCCACAGGGAAGGGGATGCTGTGGGGCGGATCGCAGACACCAGAGGCAGGTCGAACTGGATTTGATCCATCTCCAGATTCTTTTCCTGGGGGAGAGGTTGTACTGATGGAGCTGCGCTGATGACTCGCTGTTTGCGGACATGGTCTCAAAAAGTGCAGCCAAATCATCCTCAATGGCTTGACATTGCGACTTGGCAAATGCATCCGTGTTGTATACCCGCCGCAGCGCGGTATACGCTGCAGTGTGATATAGAGAGCGAAAGACAGCACGTGGGCAAAACGCTGGGTGTGTAAGCAGAGGAAACGGAGGAGCAGGGGGTGCAGTTACCATGCATTGTTGGGGAGTAATGATCCATGAGAATGGCAGATGCAACATACGATGTCAGGCCCTCATATGGAGCATGTGCCTGGACCCCCTGCGTGAGGAAAGCCAGCAGGTGGGAAGAAAAGGACCCGTTAAGTGGGTTACCCTTTCTTGATGCCTGCAGAAAGTCAAACGTAGCGGTTGGATCGGTTGTAAAGTTTTCAAAGGCATTGGTGAAGAAGTAGTCCAGGCTTGTGGCTGAAAACAGTAATCGGCTTGCTTCCCGCGTTCGACGAGCCTCGTGGAGCTCATCCTTCACCTCCCTCCCAAGACGCATGTAGCGGGCCTCTGGTGACAGCTCATTCGACGGAAGGCGCGATAACCTTAGGTCCGCAAAGGTAGTGAAGAGAAAGGGAATGTTGGTTGGATGCATGACTTCAAAGAGGAAGTCATCCTCCGCAAGAACACGTCCGGTTGCGCTGTCACATCTTGTCCCTCCTGTCACCACGAGCACCCTCGGGCGGACACGCCGTGGAAGGCTGGATGCTGACCCAACTGTGGCCCAGGTCGTTAGGAGTGATTGAGTGCCTTCCAGCCCTCCCACGTCATCAGCAAAGATACAGACAACGTCACAGAAGAGAAACACAAGCCGTGCGAGCACAAGATCATACGGATCATACTGCAGGGAACGGGGCCAGTTGACCGGTATGATCTTGTGCTGATGACAGAGCTTGGGACTGTTGAAGGAAGGCAGAATGTCTCGCCGACCCAGATCACAGTCGGCAAAAATTCGAGGATGTCCGGACCGCCTCGAATTGTTATCCACCCGGAGATTGACGCCGGGGAAGGGCCGGCTGTGGCTTGGACGGTGTTTGCCCTTGCACAGCTGCCGCAAAGCGGCATCTTTGTGCCGTCGCCCAACTAGCAATACGAGCTGTGGGAACTGGGCGGATGGGGTGGGGAGCTCCTCGATGACGCGAGCAAATCGCCCGCCGTAGGAGAGATTAGGGCCAACATCTCCGTGAACCAACTCCAACAGCGAAACATGGTCGCATCGTGCCATCTTTTGAATCTGAACTGACATTTTTTTGCCGCCTCCTGTCCGAGAGATGGGCTCTTATACCCCCGACGGGGCTAGGGCCACAATTCTCAACCGTGGCCAGCGCCACGTATTGAACTCGCATCTTCAGAACTGTCAGCTGAGTCATGTAGCAAATTGGCTAGGCTTGACTACCTCTGGGAGTTCATCCTGAGACCGCGATTCCGAGGGTAGCAGTTTAAACAATAAACATTCGAGGATAAGCCCCTTCAGGCGAGTCAACAGCTGCCGGATAAGATAACTATTTTTCCGGCCGAAGCTTAGTAATGAT
This sequence comes from Malbranchea zuffiana, assembly GCA_039700045.1. Classification (NCBI taxonomy): domain Eukaryota; kingdom Fungi; phylum Ascomycota; class Eurotiomycetes; order Onygenales; family Malbrancheaceae; genus Malbranchea; species Malbranchea zuffiana. Next base: position 213,511 of record JARUPO010000018.1, on the reverse strand, counting down.
CAGACTTGCATCTTTGGGACTAGCCCCAATCCGTTCATTTCCACTACATATCATGGGGGACGCCGATACTCTCAGCATTCCATCCACTCGGCCATGAATTACGAAGCTGTGCCCTGCCCCAGTGCAGCCGGCATTTCATCTATGTGGGCCATGAACCACGAGCTTTAGTGGCGAACCCGATGGTGTAGCATTCCGCCTGTGCGCACCACGAAGCGGAGGCCGCTATGCCATGAACCATGAACTCCATGGCCGGCCCCGATGCCCTTGACATTCCATCAACGTGGGCCACGAACCATGGGTTTCTGTGGTCGGCCCTGATACTCCCAGCATTTCATCCACGCAGGCCACGAACCATTGGTTTCTGTGGTCGGCCCTGATACTCCCAGCATTTTATCCACACAGGCCATGAACCATGAACTCCATGGCCGGCCCCGATGCCCTTGACATTTTATCCGCGCAGGCCACGAACCATGGGTTTCTGTGGTCGGCCCTGATACTCCCAGCGTTTTATCCACGCAGGCCACGAACCATGGGTTTCTGTGGTCGGCCCTGATACTCCCAGCGTTTTATCCACGCAGGCCACGAACCATGGGTTTCTGTGGTCGGCCCTGATGCTTTGAGCATTACACTTGGGTGGGCCATGAACTATGCAGGCTCGTGGCGGTCCCTGGCCTTCTCCACTAATCCTCTACAATCATGGCTATCCCCAGTTTGGCCTGCGTTTTCCGTGGTGATGTGGCCGCCCCTGGTCCGCTCTGCGTCCCTACTCTTTTCCAGATACCTTGATTCTTCATGGTCGTCCCTAGTCTATGATACTTCCCTACTCCTTTCCACATTATTCTCTTTCTTCGTGGCCGTCCCGGATCTGCTCCGTGTCCCCAGTGCGTTCTGTGTCCTTACTCCTTTCCACGCACCATGCGGAACCCAAAGTGGCCATCCCTGGCCCATCCCGTGTCCCCAGTGCGTTCTGTGTCCCTACTCCTTTCCACGTTACTTTCTTTCTTCATGGCCATCCCCAGTCTCCTCTGCATCCCTACTCCTTCCCACGTTATTTCTTTCTTCATGGCCATCCCCGGTCTCCTCTGCATCCCTACTCCTTTCCATGTTATTTCCTTTCTTTGTGGGTATCCCTGGTCTACTCTGCTTCCCTGCTCCTCTCCACATTATTTGCTTTCTTCATGGCCATCCCCGGTCTCCTCTGCATCCCTACTCCTTTCCATGTTATTTCCTTTCTTTGTGGGTATCCCTGGTCTACTCTGCTTCCCTGCTCCTCTCCACATTATTTGCTTTCTTCATGGTCGTCCCTGGTCCCCTCTGCACTTCTACTCGTTTTCCATATTAACTGCTTTCTTCGTGGCTGCCCCTGGTCCCTGCTGTACTTCTACTAATTCCCAAGTTAATTGATTTCTCCGTGGCTGTCCCTAATCTCCGCTGTATTTCTACTCATTTTCTATGTTAATTGCTTTGTCTGCGGCCGTCCCTGGTCTGTATTATGTCTCCTAGACTTCGCAGCTGTCTCTACCTCACAATACGCAGAGTAACCCAATTCAAACTACCGAGACTCCAAGTACATACAGTGGTTTGCAAAACTAGCTTGACAGTTCCACACTCGCTTCTCTCTTTTCGCATAATGCCCAATTCTGCTAGTACAGATACCGTTAGATCAAAATACCACTGGTTCTGTTCATACGGCGGAGGTGTGCTTGGTCATACATACGGTAATTCTGAAGTGCACCTGAATGAGATCACTAGGCCTCCGGGCCCATTTCCCATGATGTGACCAATCTCGATCCCCCATCATCACGCCACGTGCTCGCGCGGATCCTCGATATGCTCGTCCTGCGCTCCTCCGGAAATATAATATAATCAAGGATGTCTCCTCGGTATGAAAGCCAGAGAGAACAACCATACTCAACTTTTCCCCAGCTGCCAGTGGGACCACCCAGGCCAATAATATTAGGCGCCTTCAATATTTTGAAGCCTTCGTCACCGTAGAAAAGATATTCTGACTGTAACCCCGATTCCCCCTTCAAGAATAGCTTGTCTAGAGGAAGATAAGCTTCTTCCGTTGCTGGAGTCTGGAGATTGACAGTAATTCCAGATCGAAACGTAATTTCATGCTTGTGTTTGCCGTATTTCCAACCCTCCTGAAGGGATTTGAAAAATTCATCCCAGCGGTATTGGAGGTTCCACGTCCAATCATGCAGTATAAGGAAAAAGTACAGATGGCTGGATGATCTGTGTCGCCGAAAATTGCTCAGGTTTGGGCCTATAAGAAGGGGGACATTGCGAGGATCTTCCGCTATTGCAAGCTTCGGCCAGTTGTCATCCTTAAAAATGCTTTGCCATAGAGCTGCCGGTGTGTCAAACATGTTTTCCACATCTGTTGGAGAAAGAAAATCATTGATGCAACACCAGATATCCATTGACACATCTTTCAAGGACATCATGTAAAATGTTTGCAACAATTATATGGGCCCAAGAACAAATAGCAGTATTTAGTGGTTTGGATTATTATTCCTTCCGGGAGGGGAAAAAAATGATTAAATCTCAAAGCTGGGAAAACGCGCGGTATAAATATGGTCTGCACCCAGTCATGTGATATGCAGTGACAAGGCCATACTCTCACTCACTCTAGCATTTCTTGGCACGTGTTAAAGAAGAGAAAGATACGGATTTTTCAAGCTGGTTTTGCAAGCCACTGTATCATGGACAACAAAGTATGGTGCTACTCCTGGGAAATCACTTGTGCGGAGGGATTACAATCGGCAGCCGGTATATGACTAAAGCTTCCGTCTCATGTCTGGGACTACTGGATGGTAGGAATGAGGCAAACTGTTCATGGATACTATAACTTGCTTCGATTCTGTCAATGCCTGAAGAAAAAGCCCCTTTTAAGGCTGTTAGGCACAGCTATTTGAATACGGGGCAGTATTGATCAAACAGAAACCGGAAAGATGTAACTGCAACAAATGAAAACAAAGAGAATGAGCCACGCAGTTCATGTATATAGCAATTGATCTGTCACGTCTTCGCCGGCCCATCACCGTTATCAAGTAGCACTTTGGAGTTGCTCAAAATCGTCTCTCGGGCAATACGTATGTATGGTCTGAGGCAGCAAGGCCCGGGGGATCGCTGAAGAAAATCATGCTACTGTCATTAGCTTTATGTGGTTCAAAAGGAATATTTCCTCGTACCTGGAGAAGCTCCGTAGCAGACTTTGTTCGGGTGAGAAGCTGAAAGTCACGAAGGACTGCATCCCACTTATCACGGACGAGAATTTCCCCCCTTTTAAGTGCTGTTTCTGGCTCGAGACATTGGATGATCATTGCACCTAGTGAACGTACGTCACTCTGCGCTGCACTCTGGTCTGTCGCCTTTAACATACAAGTCCCAATATTGGCTGGCTAATCATTAGCAAGGTCCGAACATCTTGATAGGAGAGAATACCAATCTTCACCACTCCTTTTGCAGATGAAAGAAGGACATTTTCAGCAGTAAGATCCCCATGTGCTATCTTCAGCTGCTTATGAAGGTAGGTTAGTCCCTCAAGGACTTCTTTGCAGAACGCTGCAACCTCATAGTGCCGGAGAACACCGTGTGGTGCACTAAAGATCTGTGCAAGGGAGACGTCCATCATTTCGTAGAATAAGAAGATACTGCCATCATCATAGAGTGCCTCATGAAGACTGACAATGTTTTTGTGAGAGACTGGCAGGATCCTTGACAGCCATTCGTTATTGTGGACTTTGACTTCTTGAACAAGCATCTCTTCAAAGCCACTGTCTTTTGCATGTGCGATCATTCCCGTGACCCCTTCCTCTCTTTTGAGGCACTTCTGGTAGCGATTCCAAGGGTTTATGACTTCTTTGCGCAAGCGAACTGTTGCCACGATAGGTTTTGGAGCCAAATTCGAGAAACTCCGCTCGGTGCTTACAGGTATCATGCGGCGGAGCTTGGGCTTTGCGCTAGGTGCTGCCTCGCGAAACACACGTTTGAGTGGTGTATCTTGATTGCTGGCAGCAAAAACCGTTTCACGGCGGCGTACCAGATTGGTTTTTGCATCATCGGCCATCGCGGCTGCAGATATCAAAGAAAGGACGAATATATTCCGAGTTGTGAGCAATAAGCACAGTCTGATAGAAGTGGGCAGCAAACAAAGAAGAAACAAGAATAACTTGAAATCAATAAATAAGATATATGGAAAGAAATAGTGAGGGAAGGGATATGGTGTAAAAACTCATGGCTTTCAGCGCCAAAACCGTGGCCGCCACTAGCCACGAATATGGAATCAGCAAGGAGAAAAAAAGTACAAGGCAAAATTGGCGCTTTGTATCCACTTTCATGCCTCCTGTGGAATGATCTTAATGTCCATACAAGTCGTGTAGAGCTCCGGTAACTCATTGGCTGCACCTGGGTTTGTCGGCCAGTCCCACACCCAATAGAGTGTGATAGATTCTCCCGCGCAGAGATCTGCCGGTAGGGAGACTTTGACACCACACCACAGGTCCGAGCCTTGGAGGGGATCTGGTGTATGGCCGAATTTTGATTGCCGATATTTGGAGATTGGGCCGCCATTTACCTGGAAGCACCGTCCGTCATCAAAATCAAATACGCCAAGAAGGCGGCCGCGTCCATCACCCCCAGTGCCACAACCATCCCACTTCCGGTGGATGGACAGGATTGAGGCCACTGGTGATGGGAACACGGTGCCGTAAATATACACCCGCCCTGGGGATGTTTTCCCCGGTGGTACATGGGGAAGCGTAACATGGCCGTTTTCCTGGTAGCGGAGGAGGACTGTACTCCCTGGCATCGCTCGCAGCGCAGGGCTACCGTGTGTTTGATTTGGCAGCCGCTGCGTTGGCGGGCAGATGAAATCTTGCGCTGTCAGCACTCGCCCATTGGCTGGAAGATGGTATGTCATGGCCTTGTCTTCAAAGGCTGTGGATGAACGGGGAACTTAATCCCGAGTCAGCAAGGTCACCTGACTGCTGGATCACATGACTGAACGAACCATTTCCGCGGGGGTAACCCGGCTCGCCCACCGGAGCCCCGGCGCTGTTGATCACAGAGAGCCACTCAACCCATGAATGCGCCGCAGCAAGGCATGGGAGGGCCAGAATACTCAACAGCATAGTTACTGAGAGGAACGCTCGCACTGCTAGTGGTTTGTTGATGGTTGATGATACCCGTGTCGCCAGGGTACTAGTATATATGCCTGGCGACACCACATTTTTTGGGGCTGACACCATGGGTTAAAAATCATGGCTCAGCTTCTGCCATGGTTAAATGCTCCTCCCGTGTGGTGATCGATCTATGATCCTCAAAGCACTGCTCGGCGGCCATGGATACCGGACGACAAGCTGAGGAAACCAGAGATTTCCACCTTGCAAAGGAGAGGGATAGGGCCTTTATAGGCTGTGCGAAGATCTTTCTACACAATATTGATTTTGACGACTCCGATGGGATCGGCACGCGTGAGGTGACACGCAAAAATATCAACCGTCTGTTAGCGGAATTTAAGAAAAATCGTTGCTCTCGCCTTGTACCCGAACACTGGATCCGCGCAGTCATCCACCCGGACCGGCTTCAAGAGTTCTTGCGCTATAACCACCTGGCCTCCTTAGACAGACAGGAGCCGGTTACGCTGCACTTGCAGCCGGACTGGAGGCTTTCCTGCCTTGAGGGCCGTGTCCGAGTGGCGGCGGCTGCAGAATGGCTGAAAGAACCCGACGATCAGTGGTGGGTTGTCAAATTCCTTGACTCAACACAGCTTTCAACCGACCAACGGAGGATCATTCGAGAGTCTCGAGACCGATCCCAGGAGCACTTGAGTGGAGAGATATACCGGGATGTACGATACTACCAGCAGCAAGGGAATCACCAGGTGGCTGGCGAGTGGATTGCACGGTGGCCACCCGGCATCCAGCGTGACTTCCGACAGCTTCAGGAACGGTCGATCAACCTGCCACTTCAAGCTGCCCTGGATCGGCTACTGCACTTTCCAGGGTTATGGTCAACTTGGGTCAATCTGCACCGGATGCTTCCCCTGCGTTGCCCAGAGGTTGGACACCGAGCCCAGTATCTTATGTCATAGCTAATTGGGAACTAGGAGTATGAGAATTATCTAAATCACTTAGAAGCGGTATACACCAAAATCACCTGTGGAAGGCCTGAAATATTGGATGCTAGAACAGTTGAGCTTCTCCAAGGTCGCTCCCCGTACTGGGCCAAGGCCGATCGGGAATACGTTGAGGAGATATTTAGTGATGGATCTGCCTTTCCAATGGTGACATCACCAGCCGAACGAGATGAGCTCCTACAAAGCGTTCTGCAGATTCAATGCATCATCCCATCTCTACGCACGTTCCACGAAGACATTAAATATCTTGAACCCATGGCCAAGCTCATGAGACGATTGTTACCAGCATCATTCAAAGGCACCATCCTATCGGGTATGAGACGACAGTACTCACCCGCCGCGAACAATATGTATCTGATACAGACTTCTGAATCTAGCTATCGCCGCGAACGCGGCCGAGACGATGACTACGGGTTTTGGGCGGCCTACCGCCAGGTGGCCCTTGGCGCGATGCGAGATTTTTATGGCCTCGTGCCAAATTTCAAGCCTCGGAAAATGCATAAGCTTCCCTCGACGATTCAGCAACTGGATTCTAGTGCGCTCTGGGCTCGTTTTCAGGCGCTGGCATGTTCCGTTGGCTTCAGGGTTCCTCGCGCCCAGCTAGAAAGCACACAGCCGCCAATTTCCCACCAAAACAGTTTTGATCGTCCCCCTCTGACCTCGGATGATCCCGCAGAATGGTCGTTCAACGCCACATGCGGGATGACAGACGGGATATCATTCTTCTCAGAGAAGGCATATCTTTACCTTGATAATATCTATTCACACGCACCTGATGAGCCCCGTGAGCGATTGACGTCCTTTGCTGTCAAGCGAGACTTTTTTCTGGCTTTCTTTCCTCCGTTTTCTGGGCAGACAAACGCTTTTGCACCACGCCAGGTCCGTCGAGTGCGATTCGGTCCAGTGCAATCAGCTCAGAGCCAATCCCAACCGGCGATGGGCAATTCAGGAGATCTGACTATTCCAGATGCGCCACCGCCGCCCCCCCAATCCTCTGATTTAGCAGGTTCTCAGGCTGACCCCAACATTGTGAGGGACCTCACCCTGCCAGATGCACCCCAATCATCTAGTTTCGCAGAGCCCCAAGTGGAGAGCACCGGGGACATTGCAGTGCCAGATGCACCTCAATCATCTAGTTTCGCAGAGCCCCAAGTGGAGAGCACCAGGGACATTGCAGTGCCAGATGCACTGCTGCCAAACCAGTCATCGCTTGGCCTATTGGCAGAGTCCCAGTCAGCTTTACCCAGCTCGAATCTGCCAGGTCGGCCTCAAATAGCCATTCAACCACCGTCACCGGGACCAGTTGCGCGACCTCTGCCAGGGCCAGATTCGAACCCCTCAGATTCATCCATGATCTCACATAATACTTGGTTTTGCTCATTCTATCTGAGAGCGACACCGGAGCAATTTGTGGCGTTCTATATTCAGCAAAATGAGAACAGCTTGCAGCACCGCGAGATTGGATGCATCTTTGACATGGTGACAGGTACCGCAATCTGCATACTTAGAACTCACGCTGCAGAATTCCATAAGCTCTTGGAAGTCAATGATTATTGGTTTGCTGAGGTAAAGCCGGCAGACCGTGCGGGAAAGAGACGTCTCTCAAATGTCGGGCCCCTGCAGGTGCCAAGTCATATAAGCCATGGAGCGATCATAGTGGCTGGAAAAAAAGGGGAGTATGACTCTAACCAGTTTGATTTGAATGTTACCCAGGAATTTCCTGGTGATTTGAAGCTTCCTCAGCAGCATTCAGATAGGACTTGGAGTTTTGATGAGGAGGAGCTTTGAACTCAAATTCACAGAGCTATAGCTGATTTAAGGTTACTTCCTACAATTATACACCGTTCTTTTATGGCTGGACTTTTATGAGATTTAAAGTTCCTGTGAGTTCATCCAAAGCCGGCCTGGCCCTACTTTGCTATTACTGTGGCCAGGTGATTATCTGTGTTTGTCATACAACAAGATCGGAGAAGTAAGATCCATGATTCAATATCTTATATTTTCGCCCAGACAACTAACTCTTACATAATGAGGAAATAAATGACAATGCACAATTGAGGAAAGATAATGAAGGAAAGTAGCATCTTCCATCACCAATCCATATGAAAAACGACAAAGAGAAGACAATCTTAGTTCACCGCGCCAAGCTGGCCCATGCTCTTGATACTAGCCTAGGGGTACTCCGCGTCCTGCGCGCTCTGGTATTCCTTGCTCTTGTCCTCATGGTAGGAGTATAGCTACCAATAATATCCTCCAGCTCTGCGATGCGGCTGTCCCTTGCCTGAAGATGCGCTCGGTACTCGCACTCTAGCTTATGCTGAACATCCAAGATGAGATCGCCAATCTGACGTGATCGGTCACCAAGTTCCAATGAGCTGTCTTCCTCCAACCGCATCACATCAACCAAATAATCAACACGGTGGCACCATTGGACCGAACGCTCCAGTTCCACGGTGGTAGCCCGATGGTGCTGTTGCTCCATCATGAGGGATTGATATAGAGCAGCTTCAGACGCCTGCGCCCGTTGAATTTCCTGCTGCAACCAGCCGTTGGCCTCCATGGTCTCAAAGCGGGATTGTCTTTCGGAGTTCAGTTCATCCCGAGTAACAGCGTGTGCGTGGCATTCCTGTTGCAATTGCCGCCGGTATAGTTCATCTGATGTTGTGCATGTTTTCACCAGAGCCTGGAGGCTAGCGTATCGTTTCTCTAACTGTTCGATTATGTACCGATCATTATAGCCTCGTGTTACCGCTTGGTGTACATCGCAATGAAGTTGAGCTATCTGACCCTGAAGGCTAGGTGACGGTGGACGAGGGCGGACCACTGGAGCAAGAACAATAGGAGAGCCCTGTGATTGTCAGAATGTGCACCGGTATCTCACTTAGTCAAGTTCCAGTGCATACCTTAGGCCTCTGGGGCGTACGGTCTTCTTTGTTTTCCATCACAGGCCTTTGAAAGACGAGCCGAATAAAAGAGCAAGATCCCGTAGATTCAACACCGGGGAGGCGCTGGTTGGACTTTATAGCCATCATCTCAAGTCATTCCGAAAATAGAAGAAGGATGCAAGCGCCGGCCAAACTCAAGCGAGCTAACTAGCCATGAATATAGCAGTGGAGCCATGATGCCGCCGGCGCGCCACGGTCAATCGGGGGCTAGAAAAAGTTTCTTTTTTTTACTTTGCCATGATTAGTATGGACACAGACACTGCTAGTAAAATCATGAATCAGCATTAGCAGCTCATTTTCATCGTAATCTCATTCTTTCTCAGCTGTCGGAAGAGAGAATTTCACATGACTCGAAGCTCATGCGGCCACACGTCATGCGAATACCGGGAGACTGGTAGCGGCACAGTTCAGATTTCCGCCCCATGCCAATCAGACTTGAAAAGAGTGAAAGGCGGCATATGTGCCATAGGTAACGTATCAATCTAACAGGGATTGAGCATCTTCCCTCTTGGTAGTGGCTTGTTGAGAGGATCTGAGTGGCCATAGATGGCCGAAGGAGGTGGCCGAGATTACGTTTTCCTTCATGGGAGAAGCGGTTCCATCATGAGTATTTAGGATCTAGAGGCAGCAGACGAAGCCAATCAGCATTCTACCACCAGGGCAAAATTAGCTATAAGGATCACGCATACCAAGGTGGAATCTCGTTCAGGCAGGCCTAATTTTTCAGCATATTTCTTTCCCAACCCAAGACAAAATGCCCGGATTTACATGGCTGGACGAGGAGAAGGCCTTGTTGGTTTATCTTGCGTCAAGGGGTGTCAGTCACAAAACGATTTCGGTGTTGTTTGCTATGCGTGGCTTCAACCGAACTCTCATAGCTGTGAATAATATGTCAATTGACATACGAAAGGACCACCCAATTCTGGGGTCCCGACGGTATTGGAGCCTCAATGGAGCCAACTCCTGGCTTAATACCCATCTCCTCGATCACCCGCAAGTTCATGTTAGCATATTCGATCTTACAGCGCATGAAGTGCAAATTATAAGAGAGGTTTGTTGCTCCTTTAGGGAAAAAAACCTGTGATACTGACAAGCAAAAGACCCAGCCCGAAATCCTTCCGCTCTCACCATTTCCTTTGTTCCCTTCCGCTGCGGCCCCCACCCCGGCCCCGGCCAGTTTGTGGAACCTTGACTTCGGATTCTAGCGCCAACATGGACGGACAAGTAAAATCACAGCCAGCGTTTAGATTCGGCTAATTTGAGTTTGACGATCCGGACCAGATTTTGTCCGTGGAACGCGTTGATCGTGCTGGGAGGAAAGATTGTTAGAAATATTATGAAGTTACAATACAATCGCAATAATCTGTACATTGATCCAGCTTCCAAAAGATTTTATCAGCTTTGAGCCTCGAGCTTTTCAGTACTTGGGGAAGGAAGATGATATTATGGGAGTCATGTTAATGTGGGGTAAGGTTGAATTAAGCTTCGAGCTACTGAATTTTGCGGCAAAATACAGACTCAAGACCAATCAGCTTTTATCTTTCCTGTCTCTCTGCATCAAACAAAGCAACGCCACCGCCAATCCACATCCACCGCAACGTCCAGCATCGCATCGCGGTGGGCCCAGGCTCACAGGGCTCCTTCCGATGAGTCTGAAACCCCACTCTCAAGAAGAGATGGTGGAAGGGAAATGCTGATGCATTTGCGACGCCTTGGTTTCTCCTCCCTTTGGCCGTCAAGTTTCAACTCTCCATCGGCGCGGAAGTCTTCAGGGGTAAAAAACTCTGTAAGCGGAAAGTTTTCTTCCTACGTGATGTCAGCATATTCAGATTTGCTCTCAGTGACCATACTTACAATCTCATGTTTTAGCGGGGGACCTGTAGAATGGGAATCGTAGATGAAGTATTTCCCGGGCTCTTTGCCTTTCTTTTCAAAGATAGAGATGAAGATGTGGCGGTCGCGGCCGATTTCCCGACCGTCAATGTACATCTCGTTGGCTCGCTCCATGAGTGATTGTTTGTTCCGGCGGTATCGCTCTCGGTCCGCTTTGGCCTTCTTCGTCGGGTCGGGATTACGGAACCGCCGCCTGTCCCGCTTTCGGAATCGACCGCCAGGCATCGTGGGTTGCTCAGAGTTATCAAGAAAGCTGTGGTAGAAATATTTTTGAATGCCTACTTCTGCTTGATAACGGATGCACAGATGAACTCGGCCACCTTTATATACAATAAACGCTCATCGTGAATCTATTTTTGATGGATTGCCCATGGTTTTCTTTCTGTACTCTTAAAATAACCTAAATCTATTTTTGTTCTTCAGCGGGCGCGTCGGTCCTAAGTCACCCAGCAAGCGCGTTGATCCTAACTGCATTAATTCTAACTCCTAGCACACCACATGTCTGAACCCATGGCTGGTGTCACGAAGGACTGTTCACCACAAAGAAAAATCATGGCCTGCCATCTGTTCTTATACGCAACTCTGCAGCTCTCTTTGCCTTCTCCCTTCCTCTTCTTATCCCTATTGAAGAAGGTATCATGGAGATTTTGACACTGTACGCGTATATTGCCCTTGGTCTCGGAGTGTGCCTGCTCTTGCATCGGCATATTTACCGGTGCCTTTGCGGTGTCCTGAATGAGGAGATTATGCGGTTTCTCTGGCAGGGGCTGCAGACATATCTGTTTCGCGGCCGAGGACCGCTGGGTCCCATCACCTGGGCCAGAGCACTTGCGCACCTCATCCACCTTGGTGGCACGCTTGCCTGCAACGTTGTCGGCGTTCATGATGTGCGGCAGGCGAGCGCGAGGGCAGGCTCCCTTGCTGTGGTCCATTTTGTTCCACTCTTCCTCACCCGGCAGTTCAGCTTTGCTGCTGACCTTTTTGGGGTATCCCTGAGGACCTATCAGCTCCTCCACCGGGTGCTTGGGTGGATGTCTGTTCTCCAGACAGTCCTGCATGTGGCCACTGCAGTCCCGAGCGTTGCGTTCAGCTTTGGCAATCGTGTCTTGCGATTTGGCTTTGTAGCCGGTGTGACCTTGGCTGTGCTGTTTGTGATTGCACTACCATGGATCCGCTCCATGTCTTACGACCTCTTCACCCACGGGCATTTCCTCCTCAGCATTGTTGCTCTGGTCATGATGTGGATGCATCTGAAGCCACCGCGGGGCATCAATGCCATCTGCCTCATTGTGGCAAGCCTCTTCTGCTTTGTTTCAAGCATGCATCTTGTCTGGATCGTGGTCCGCAGCCTTTTCAACCGGCGGTCAGTTCCAGTTGCAAGTGTGGTGCAGAGGAAGGGTGCGGTGGAGTTGACCTTCCGCCCATCGCGCCCATGGAGGCTGCGCGCCGGCCAGTACGTGTACCTTACTGCACCCGGTGTGGGCTTCTGGTCAAAATGGCAGTCGCATCCGTTCAACATCACATGGTGGGAAGACGCGCCTGATGGCAAAGCGGCTACCATTACCGTGGTTGCCAAGGCAGAAACAGGTTTCACCAGGGCACTGGCTCTGACACCACACCGATTCCTTCGAGTAATCATGGATGGTCCCTACGGCGGGCCACAGCGTCAAGACCTCGAGGATGAGATGCGACCCTTTGATGCAGTCACACTTTTCGCAACAGATATCGGAATTACCGCTCAACTGCCCTATGTGCGGGAATTGCTTCAGCGCTACATTGCAGAGGAGAATGACATGGACGCACGGGGCGGAGGGGTCCGGCGACATCGGATCTCCTTGGTCTGGGAAGTAAAGGAGGAGTGTAGGGAACATATGCTTAATTCCATGGTGCTAGACTGATGGGATTTGACAGATTATAAGGATTGGGTCTCTGACTGGATTGATCGGCTGCTGGCAGAGGACGATAAGACTCTTGTACGTTACGATGACTGCTGTCAGGGATGGGATACTAACCGATATGCAGATTTTGAATTATTCGCTGTACATCACCAACGGCAAAGAGGGGCCTAGAAATCAGAACCCAGGAACCCGCGGTACAGTGTCTTATGGAAAGATGTCTGCGAAGGATGTCCTTGCGAGGGAGTTAGAGAGATGGCCAAGGAGAATATTCGTAACAGGTAGCAGTAGCAGACCTTGTTTTGCTGACACTTCTGACCTCAATTATTAGCATCAGCTAGCCCAGCGACTAGGAATGAAGTCCGTAGCTTCGCTCTCCAGCAAAAGGATCGAATTGTCTTTCAGGAATTGGAGTTCCAACCATGTTCAGCTTCAGGGGGTTTCTGGGCTCCAGAGCAGCCAGCCACCGTCTAACCTGACAATTCCAGACGGGAGTGGGCTGGAGAAAGTTAGTTACTTGGAAAATGCTGGAGGAGAAACCTGAGGGTAATTTGAATGTTGTATCACGTCAAGATGGAGCAAGAATATTATAAGAAACACATTATTCAAGAGCCGGGGAAACCACTTCTTAGCTTGAGCTCACATCAACTTGGTAGCCTTTGAATCTTTCCCACGTTGCCTGAGGACTTAATTAGCTTCTGAAGTTGATAGGAATTAGATTTCTTGCACAGCACAAAATACGTACTTGGATATTATACCATCATGTGGTAGAAAAGTCCGAGTTCAATGAGCTGGTGGCTTTCGTGGACAAAAATTCGTTTGGTGTTTGTTACGTTTGATTTGAATGTTCCCGGATCGGCGTGATGTTTTTCCCTATGAGTAGACTTCTGTTCGCTCACGAGCCAGGAGTCGGGTTTTAATCTACTTGCCTATCCCAATCCTATCCACAAGCTTGAAGTATCATTTGAATTTCATAGGCATGTTGGAGACATCCGTTCCTGCGCCTAAATTATCAAAATTGACTGAACTAACAAATTCTACAAGCAGATATTCGTTATGAACACCATCCGCCCGTCCACCCCTCCACAAATCCTCCGCCTTACAAAAAAAAGCCGACGCCGACAACAGCAATGAGCAGATATACCAGACATGTAGTGGCCACCGTGCTCCCGCTGGATGTATAAGGAATCGGGGTGAGGGAACGAGGCATTGATCCTCCTGTTGCTGTCGGCCGCCACGTTTTTCCTGTTCCAGAAAACCCAGTACTTGCGATGACGCCTCCTTGGAAGCCCGTTGTTGCACAGTGACAGCTGAGTGTGCCTCGCTGTTGCGCTACAGTCCCTAAGCCAACGCTCTTTCCAAGGCCATTTTCGATTTCGCCGGCTGAAGTTCTGGTACCAGAGCTTGAGGCAGTCACAGTAATTGTGGCAGTGGTAGTGGTGGTGATGGTCCTCAAAGCTACCGACTGGCTATCTCGCTTAACGTTGCCCAGAAATTCATCCATCTGATCACCTGGGTTGAGTGCAAACACCATCCCAGCATGGCAATGGGGCGTGGGATCTGTCTGCTTGCAGAAGAACCACTGCGGGTCAAGAGAGTTGACAGTAAAGGACGCCGTGACGCCAGCGCGGTCAATTGGATTATATCGAGTGAAACCGGTATCAAACTGTTGTCGCGGAGTGCACGGGTGCTGAAGACTTGATTGCGTTACGGTGTGGTTCTGATGGAAGAACTCGAAAACGATGTGGTCTCCGAGATTGGCATTGACCTGGTTTGGCTGAAAGGTATTTCCGCCATCACTACCCACTCTAACTCGGTGAACAGTCCGCTGAGTAGGTCCAAGATCATCCAAGGAGATGGTTTGTTTGATGCTACCACATATTAGCTGTGGTTGAGTATCTGATGTGGATAACATACTCTATCCCCACCGCAATGCTGTGCGCCACAAGAGACAGAAGAATCAAAGGCTTTGATGCCATCATGGTTTTGATCATCTTTGATAATGCAGCTTGCTGATTGTTTCTGTTTCTAGGAAAACTGTTCAGCTGCTGCTATTTATATCTACGGTGACAAGAGGCCATGATTGCAGTTGGTGGCTGGTGGCCATCAGCATGCCATGACTTCTTAATTACTTATTGTGGCCCTTCTGCTAATATAAATTCTGTTGCATTCCGCTGAAGCACAGTTGATCATCACATCACTCTATCCACAGCTGGCCTAAACAAAAATCTTCCACAATATTTCACTGGTTGAAATTTTCTGACTTGACTTTACTATACATAACAACTTCTTGAAAATGCCTCGTCGGACCCGTCAAACTCAGCAGACAGGTGAAGGCCTGACTGTTGTAAGCAAGTTCACGAGACCGGAACCTGCAGCTGCAGGCTCGACTCCCAATTCTCCTCTGTCAGCGTTAAGCAGTACTCCACCTTTGCCGCCGGACTCTACTTTGCTCTCTGAGACTGCTTCTGGCACGGGCCCCTCTAGTTCTGCTGTGGGTGCAGGAGTCACTCCTCCCGCTAGTACCATTCCTGATGCAGGCCCCTCTGGTTCTGCTGTGGGTGCAGGAGTCACTCCTCCCGCTAGTACCATTCCTGATGCAGGCCCCTCTGGTTCTGCTGTGGGTGCAGGAGTCACTCCTCCCGCTAGTACCATTCCTGATGCAGGCCCCTCTGGTTCTGCTGTGGGTGCAGGAGTCACTCCTCCCGCTAGTACCATTCCTGATGCGGGCCCCTCTGATTCTGCTGTGAGTGTGGGAGCTGCTTCTGGCACTGCTCCCGTGAACTCCTCCGGTTCTACTGTGGGTGCAGGGGTCACTCCTCCCGCTAGTACTGCCCCTGGTACGGCTCCTGGCGTGAGTCACCCTGGCTCCGCCATGGATGCGAGAGCTGCTTCTGGTACGGCTTCTAGTGTAGCCGGCACTACTACAGGTGCAGGAGCTGTCCCTGCTGGTACTGCCCCGGCTCCTGGCGTCGGCCATTCCGGCTCTCACGCCGCAAATCTTGGTTATTACGCTAGACATCTCGCCCCCGCTGCTGATAGTCTTCCTGCGCCCACTGACAACACAACTGAAGAGGACAACCCTGATGATATGATGACTGACGAGGACAACCCGGGGTATGGATTTTCTGTGCTGAAATGCACCTACTATGACAAGCTTTTTATCGCAAAACTTATTGGAGAGTTTCCAGCAAACACACTACATTCACAAGTTCTTGGTCTTCGTGAAGGTGCTTCTGCAAATGATACTGCATGCACAATCCTCATGCTTGAGGACATGTTTAACGTTCAAGGCCGTGCATCACAAGAGGAACTTGCAACATTTCACAAAGCTCAGCAGAGTGAGTCTGTCTTAAACAAACTGAAAACTTAAGCTAACGCACATATAGGATTGGACGACATTAAAGAGATGGCTGATGATGAAGTAACAGAGCTTCTTGAAGAATTAGTCATTGCTCCTGTCCAAGAGCCGCTTGCCATGCATCATCGTGCGTTTCATAGAGAGGCAGCTCCAGCTATGAGAAAACTGTTTGAAGCAGTAGTGCAAGCTGGAGTGGCACCTCTGACTGACGATTGGTCAAGCTTTGGCAACCCCCAATCGAGAATAGAAAATGTTGAGATAACTTCACTGGTCCGAGAGTTGAAACTCAAGAACCATGAAGTGGTTATTCTATGGAACCAGAACCATAAAGTTAACAGCGATGTGGGTGTTATTGACGTACAGGAACTCTTGACGAAATGGAAAGAGGTTCTCAGCGGAACAAGAACTACTGAGGATCTGCAACTCTATTGTCGAATTAATCAATTGCCGCTGGGGTGGGCTCAAGTGCCGCCAACGGATGACTTGAGCTACCATGATGACAATGAAAACCGCTACTGGTTACCACTGTGGGATCGACTCACCCTCCCAATTCAGCGACTTTGGTACGCTTACCTTGCTGATGAAGGCCAAGTTGCTGGGCTGGAGGCAGGTCTGCTCGCAGCGAGAGGACCAGTTCATGACGACATTCAGCAAAGAAATCGTGAACATGGCCAGTTTTCATACGCTCACGGAATCAATGTTGAGATTATAATTGACATGTACGGAAGGATGGCCCGGGCATGGAGACAAGGTAACGAGGAAGGGAGGACCGAGTTCACGCGGCTACAGACAAACCTGAATGACTGGTTTGATATGATTAGGGCCCCGAAAACATGGTCTCCTAACTGGCCGACTCCTGAACTCGTGGCAGATGCTCCGAGATTGCTCACTGGGCAACCCTCACCAACACCAACGCCAGATGTACCACCAGAACCCACACGTACTTCCCATGGCTCGGGGGAATTGGCACCAAATGCACTGCCAACGCCCGTGGCAACTCCCCAAGGCTCGGGGGCGTTGACACCACACGCACCGCCAACGCCCGTGGCAACTCCCCAAGGCTCGGGGGCGTTGACACCACACGCACCGCCAACGCCTGTGGCAACTCCCCAAGGCTCGGGGCCATCGCCAAATGTACAGCCAGTGCCCGTGGCACCAAATGCACTATCAACATCCGCGCCCAGTGTTTCTGGTAGCTCCGAAAGCTCTACTTCTACAAATTGCCAGATCTGCCATCTAAGTCTGAGGGGACGCGCTGGCAATTGCCGAGGATGTGTTGCTAGGTATCATTGGGACTGTATAAGCCGCTGGGCGGCGGAGCGACATGGAACCACTGTGCCCAATATACCATGTCCACATTGGTGGGTCAGCTCTCCCCTTCCAAATGATAATTGCTGACACAGGTGTTCAGCCAACGTCAGGAGCTGTATGATTCTGATTCAAGAAGTTCGTCCACCCGTGCACCTACACCATTGTCCACAGCACCGACGACAGCACCGTCCAGGGGCACCGGGGGGCGGCGACAGAATATCGGCGTGCGCTCTCGGCGAGTCGTGAGATGCGTTCGTCCTGGGTATACAGCGTCAGGCGAGAGGATTACTCATGCATCAATAGCTGGAATTAACGGCCGTGTTCTGGTTGAAACTGATGATGGCTTGCGTAAGCTCCTCACTCAATCAGAGGCTGGGGGGCGTGAGGTCCTTGAAATAG
Organism: Malbranchea zuffiana; assembly: GCA_039700045.1. Lineage (NCBI taxonomy): Eukaryota > Fungi > Ascomycota > Eurotiomycetes > Onygenales > Malbrancheaceae > Malbranchea > Malbranchea zuffiana. Next base: position 195,562 of record JARUPO010000018.1, on the reverse strand, counting down.
CGCTGCAACGTGGCGGTGCGCAAGGCTTTTATTCTGGAGATTGGAAATCGCTTAAAGGACGGAAGGCGGACATGGGGGATTATGGGCTCCTGTATGCAGTACCTGGCACTTGGGACACCCTCAGCAGGCGGATGCCAAATATTGTGTGTGGGTTTTACCACCACCTGGATGGGGTCTACACAGAGATGGTTGGTTCGCGCTCAAACTTGAAGCTAGCTGTGGGTGCACGCGAAGCAGACAACATGATAGTAGATGTGCTTGCCCCTGAAGGGTCGACTGCATCCACCGTTGAGGAGGTAATGGAGGAGCTGTATGGAATATCTCACGACAGCAGAGAGGAGCATTGGGCCACTGAACCCGCCCCAACTCCAAGAAGAAGAAGGGTGAGATCAGAGTGAGCGCGATCTTGAGCAGACGGTCAACTTTCAATGGCGTGCCTTGTTTATACATGTTGATTTGTAGTCCAGTCATTGCTATCTTTGTATAGTTTAATTACTGGCAGACGAAGCATAATAAATACAAGGCCATTATCCTCTGTTGGGTATTTTCTGATTTGATCGAATTGACTTGAACAACTTCTTATCTCATTGCCTCGCTCTTGCAGCGGGCCTTGAACGGTTTGGTAGTCCATGTATTTGCTTGCATTGATACTGCCATTGCCCAAGCAGATATTCCACACTGTCCCAAATTGGAATTAACATGAGCTTTCTCTTGGCAGAGGGTCCAAGTTCCGCGATTAGGATATGCTACTAAATTTAGCAGATAAGGGCTGGCTTGGCTGCTGAGATAAGCAACGCCATGATTTTGAATTCATGGCGTCTGCAATACATAACTAGTACTAGTATATATATTGACAGAGGTTTATCGAAATCTGCTTGGGTAGGCCACAGAGAATATCACCATGGCAGCTCACAATCATGCCGCATACATTGAGATGTTGTTGGCAGTTGACCGTATCCCATGGAAATATGCACTTTATGCGCAAATCTTCAATTGGCTCTTGCTTGCAGGCTATTTGATTCTTCCAGGCACCTTTAAAAACCATCCTATATCCCGAGCGCTGCAAAGTTACCTCGCCAAATCTGGGAAAGATCTCCCGAACCTGGGTCCCATTCAAAACCCCTTACTCTTGGCCATTGCTTGTCTGCTCTTTGCCATCGGATGGCCAGGAATATTCTGGCTTGGCTGGACCTGGCGGGGGAATTATGTCTGGCTTGTCGACCAGCTTTTCCTGTGAGTAAATGACTGGCTTTTCATTGCTGTTGGTAACAACTCTAGCCCTAGCTTACTGAGCTCCACCGCTGGACTGGTCACCACATTGATCAACATATACACCGCCAAAGGAGGACATTGGTCCGCAACCGCGATTGCTGCTGTAGTGATCACTGGTTCTTCGACTGCTATTACCGGTGCACTTTTCCTCGCGTACAAATTTCGAAAGCTAGGGAGACTCAGGAAGCTGAGCGAGCTTGAGGTTTAGGCAGGAAGTCAACATCAAGAGTCAGGGGCTATGTGGCCGGGCTAGCACTGAGTCAGAGCGAGCATTCGGCGGGCTTAGACTTGGCATATCACTGCATGTTGCGAGAAACACACACGCTACTGAACAGGCACTTCTTCTTTGATTTAGAGGCAAATGATGAATTTTCCGTGGGCTTTAGCAAGATGAACTGTTTTAGGTTCACAACCCTGTCGAGATCAGTGCTATCTCCTACCGTTGTAGCCACAGGACAGTACTAAAAGCGTCACGCAGATGAAAGATATGCTCTCTTGCTGTAAATCCATTATTCAACCCGGCTCAGATATTGCAGTAGGTATGGACGCTTCCGCCCTAGAAGCCATGGAGGGATACCCAACTTTTGGATGAGGCTGTTGGGGCGCGGTCAGACCGTTCAATTTTGGTGCGATGGATGGGTTATACACGAGATGGCCACGAACTGAGCAGATCGTGGCCCAAAATTCAGGGCCACCAGGCCTATAAATGGTCAGGATACCCTCTAAGCTAACAAACAAAACATCTGCAAATTGCCAATCATGATGCCAGGCAGCTATCAGCTTCATGTCGTATCGCATGCTGCTTTTCAAGCCCTTCCCAGGGAGGTTCATCTCGAGATTGCGTCCTACATGTTATACCCAGATGTACTCGCTCTTAAACAAACGAATTCCTACTTCTATTCGCTGATCCAAACCAACGTACTACTCAGAGTGGAGTGGCTAACCGCTCGCCTCACGCTCGGACTGCCGGTACCTCAAAAATCATGCGACCTACAGAGCGATAAGACATTTTGTGATGGAGCAATCCAACGGATCATGATTCAGCGAAGGCGACATCGGGAATGCAAGACTGGAGTGGCAGGCTGCTTGATAATAAATGGATCAAGCTGCAATCGACGATTGTCCCAAGGCAAGTTTAGGGAGCGCATGGTGGTATTGGGGAAGATCTTGCGGTAGACAAACAAGGAAATACAGATCCTGAATGAGAGCGCGCTGTACAGGCACAGGAAGAATTGGTCTCTACTGTTTTGTCTTTGACACTGGTTCTGATTTGCCTCTAATGATACAAGATGATACCCATGCCTCCCTCTATTCTCAATGAACTGTTCAATGCTCAGACAATCACTTACCAACTTTCCACTTCTCATCAAAAGCTTTGGTATCCAGGCATGTAATCCTCAACCCTTGAGCCGAGGTAAATTATTTACAGGAAATTACCATTGGTAAACAGAGTTTAAATTTATTGAAACGCTAAATGGCTGAGTAGCTGCATTAGTGTATTATTCATGAGGTTTAAAGGTGTTTGACATGGTTAGCATCCTTGTCACGAACTCCCTATCCGGTAACCAAACAGCCCTGCTAGTGAGTGAGAGTCACTCGGCCTCAGGAGTCTCTAGGTGGTAAAACCTAAAGGTCAACTGTTGGCTTCGTGGGCCACGTATACTAGTTCACTAGTTCCGCTAAGGCGTCGATACAGGTTGGAGCGTCCAAGTGATCTCGAATAGAAGGGAAAGCTCAAAGGCAGATAAGGCGCAAAGGAGCATATAAGATAATATTCGCGATACTAGGTATCCTGTCCACCGATAATGAAAAGTGTTTGCGAAGATCAGAACAAGGCCTCTGATCTCGCCGGATAATGAGCGTGTTTATATACATGATGTTGTCCTAGATGGGCCACTCCATCTATCCTGAGTTCACCGTGCGATCTTATAGTTCACCTCGTGAACTTTGCCAAGGCGAGGTGATCTTGGTCACGTGACCTTTGGTGGCACAAGGTCTTATAACATTGGTCGTCTTCCGTCGCCAATCAGGCTACTCGCTTCATAGCTGCGCCGTAGGGTCCGTAACAATTCTCGGGAATGCTGGACACCTTTCGAAAGCCGTAATTAATTATTAATGCCAAGAAGCGTCAACCCAGCTCGAGCGCAGGCAACTCGGGTCGCTGCAAACGCCATTCCTATCTTTCCTTGCCGCCGCATCAATGCAGCTCGGGTCCTGGCACTGGTAATTTGGGTTATTTCTTGAGAATTCCCCGGTACATTTTGCGATCCACGAATCTAGGGAGTCAGAGAAGGAGCCAGAGTACTTGATCACTGCTGGGAAACCATCCGTCCAAAAAGGCCGTTCGCGAAACCAAGTATCAATACGCATCTCGGACACCGGACGATCAAAGTAGACCCCGTACGTGCCAAGCTCATGCGTCCTTGTCACTCGATCGGAACCTGGGTCAGCTGGGAAGCTGATTCTATGCCGTTCAATCTTCACGGTCCTTGCATTCGAAAAGCCGGGCTGGAGTGAATTTAATTCCTCCACCAAGGAGGGAGTCCAGCAACCTTTCAAATTCCGCAGTTGCAGCAGATAGTTCAGGAGAGGGAACAGTGTTGGCGGCTTTTCCAATGCTGAGGGCCATTCAAACAGAGGAGTTCCTTTCTTGATATGTTCAAGCAGATCAATTGCTTCTGATACTTGTCCCGCCTGACAATAGTTGTCCGCAAGCTGCATCGCAACTGGGATAAGCAGTTCCTGAAGCTGTCTCAGTTGAAGTGCGTTCCACACAATCACGAAAAAGCGTTTGGCGGTTTCTCCGGTCAAAACATTTGTGGAAACGACATAGACAACCTGCTTAAAGAGCCTCAAGCAGTTGTATTTTGAGGAAGGAAGGCATGGATGTCCGGTAGAAACAGCGTCATGCTGTCGAAGAAATTCGATAGAATCGTGGCCCAACAGACTGCCCCATTCATTCTTGTAAACAGAAGCTATGATACCAGACTGATGCTTTTTAAACAAAGTGAGAAAGTGATTGCTTGATCGAACTGTAGAGAAAAGAGCAAAGAGATCTGGCATACTTGCCAGCACCTCAATAATGACTTCTGGTGGAAAGCTGGGCATGGTGGATTCAGGTCTCCTGTGCCGGGGTATGGAAGCGTTGAGGTAAAGCGTAAAATTGAACCCGTCGACTGCAGTATGGGGTTCCGCCCTTGGATTTATAGTTTCGAAGAAGACGGGCAAGGCTGATCAGGCGAAGCTGGAAGGTGGCACAGCTCGCGCCCGAGAGGCTGTGAAAAACAACCCAGTTCCTCTATGTTGGGGGGTTCCAGACCAATGCCTCTTTAAGTGACAATGGACCGCAGCAGGGATTGCAGCGCCATCGATGCACCTTAAAATCATGAATTTGCATGGCCATCTGAATCGAAAGCACCAACCAACAGAAGCTACATCGGTGGTCTTCCTGGCGCACATGATGTGGGGCAACCGTAGTACGTGTGTGGAATAACTTGATTCCGGATATAGCGCCTCACAGTCCCACGCACTTCAAGTCCAGCAAGTCTGTTTCTGTGTCGCGGCCTCATGCCCGGTCACACTGGTCTGCCGCATGCTGTTGACCCATTGCAGGTCAAGGCAGTCAGAAGTTGGATGCGGATCGCGCTAGACGTAAGAGCACGACGATTACAACTATACTATTGCTATTGTACAAACTATCTCGCCAGGCTCTGTTGATATTCCAGTGCCAGTTTCTCCTGATTGCAACCCCGCACAACTGTTCCGTGGGCTGCCTCTGCGTGTTTTACAACAACAGTTCCCATCCGCCAGGGAGCTCGCCTTGCACGAACATGGGCTTCACGGTGAGGCTCTCACTTCGAGGATAGACACATTTAGTAAACTTGGCAAAGGGGTTCCTCTGACGGTCATAGGTGTACTATAGCTGCACCCCAGTCAGGCTGTTTGATCATTAACGGATCAAGCTGCAATCGAGGACTGTCCGGGGGCAAGTTTAGGGAGCGCATAGGGGCGTTGAGGAAGTTATTGCGATAGACAGGGAATACACAGCCGGAATCTGGTCTTCATTCAGCTTGCATGAATGAGAACGCGCCATAATGGCACCGGAGATTTGTTAATAATATTCTAAGTCTCCTATGCATTCGCGAATAGTTGTGGATCAATATTGCTAGGAAAGCTCTTTCGAGAGGGATCTGTTGAGGGTGTACTAGCAGATGTGGTGCTAGATGCCTTCATCCTTTCACGCTTTTCTTGTCTAAGCTTCGCCGTCCGTTGTGAGCGCTTGTCAAGGTTATAGGCATGTCTGGTGGCAGCATGAAGCCAGAATGCCTTTTCACTCGTAAACCCTTCCAAGCCCTCACACGCTTTCCAGGTACATTGTAATCCGGTCGGGAGGCATTTGAGGTGTATAGTCTTGATATGGCGTCTCAATGTAAAATCGTTCGTAAACTGAGGTGATGACCCTCCAGTCCGGATGGATGTTCCATAGCAGAGTAGGCAAGCATTTAGAGGGCATTCAAGTTGTTCACGGGAGGCAGTTGAATTGGGCTTCCTCTCATCCTCATTCTTCTTGTCAGGATTGTGCCAGGTCGAGTGTTTGCCCCTTCTTGATGGCTCAGAGAGTTTGCACAGCGCTGCAAGGCTTTCGGTCGCCTGGATCTGGTGCTGGCGAAGCTTGTCATCTGGGATATCGTCAGCCCCTGGTCCATAGAATAAATCGACAACCCGTGATCTCTCTTTGAAGGAGTATTCTGGAGTCGGAGGCTCTTCAATATCAGAGTGGGCATCGGACTCGCTCTCATCCCCATCGTCAGATTGGCCCCGCAGCATCGCATCTATCTGCTGATCGACGTCCTCTATCGGCGCGTTGTGAAAATATTCTGATCTGGTCCGCCGCCCTTCCTCCCTTTGTAGAGTCTTTTTTAACCGTCTCAAGCTCGTGCCAGCGCGATTGTACACCTGATAGAGCTCTGGATGTGTTTTTTTAGACTTTGGGACTGTCCCCGCGACTTCTATGATCTGCTTTTTTAATGCAGATCTCTGCGACTGCAGCTCCAAGATCCTAGGGTCACGCTGAACTCTTTCCCGTATCACAGCATTGGGCCGGCTGGTCGGCGCTCGCGTATCACGCTTCCTCATCATGCTTGTTGCCTTGGCCAACACCTCTGGCTCGTGAGGCCGCAGAAGCACGAAGTGTTGCATGTCTCGTTTCACCTGGCGTTCATGGTAGTACTTCTCATAGATCTTTGACCCACTGTGGCCCAGAATCCTGTTTCGTTCTGCGTCCGTGAACTCTGGTGGGCCATAACTGTAAGTAGCCGACGAGATCACTTGAGATCTGACACTCACTGTTTGCTTCATTGGCAGCCCAGCGCCGATTACCGTAGGATCGGGTACGAGGCTCGAGGCCCACATCCTCTCCAAGCATTCCAAGAGCGGTATTGGCCGTTTCATATTGCATTGGCTCTGTTGGGTGTATCTTAGATGTGATACCTGTCCCGTCCACGCGTCGCAGTACTGGCACATCCACCATACTCTTCTTCCATCTGATTGGCAAAGCCTGTCCTTCCTTCACCCTCAGCCTCCAGAACAGACTTGGGGTCAACTTTTCGTTTTCGAAGGCGCCATCTCGAAATGCAAGTGCGACGATATGTACTATAGGGCAGTATGCCAACTTGTAGTCACAGTGGATAAAGTGTTTATTACTAAGAGGAACTTGGATTAGGTCTCTTACTCGCATAGCCGGGAGGCATGTTCTTACCCCTTTGTGCCCTCTGGTTGACCTTTTAAGTTCCGAAACTCAATAATAGCACAGGGCAAATGGCGGCCCTCGGTTCGCAAAATAAACAGTTCAATGTCTCCCCACAGAACTGACTTCGGTCGCTTGTCTTGATGCTTATACTGTGGAATGTCACTGGTAAAGGGCTGGTTTTGCGGGCGACGCTGGGATGCCGAGGAAGCACCTCGGGATAGAACTGCACCTGGTCGCCCACCAGTGATTGCAGACCATTGCTGTAGAATTGCGAATTGAACAATGTAATTGCCATGAGAAAAGTGATCAAAATACTTCCAGTGATGTCTCAGCAGCACTGCAAATACCACCACATCATGTGTATTCTTCTCCCTGGCTTCCCTGGTCACTTCGCCCTCGCGTTCAACGAGGAATTCATATTCAAGCCACTAATTTCAAGTCAGCTTCCAACTCAGCAATCAAAAGTCAGATATCATACCCGTCTCATCTGCTGCAGTACAAATCGACTCATTCGCTTCCGGGCCAAAAGCTCAAAGTACTGACATAGTCGCCTCCAGTATTCATCATAGGTCTGGAGCACCTTGCGTCGACCCTCTCCTTCATTGACTTCCCTCTGCATCCAGTCAAAGAATGCTTTGTACATTGCAGGCTCTTCAGAGCGGATACATGAGACATAATCCACCTTGAGGTGGTCACAATACCTGTTGGGTGTGTCAGCTGGTATTCAACAATATAGAAGTCAGCACTTACCTGTGCCAGTATCTCTCGACTGTTCCCATACCAAGTCTGGTACTCAGTTTCCAGTCAGGCGGCAGCCAGTCATTTTGGCGATAGTATTCAAGGCGAGCCAATGTCTTCTCATGGGGGAGTTCCCAGTGGTGAGATTCATCGGGTTTGATGCGTGGCGCGCGTTTGCCCATGTGTGAAGAGATGTCGATGAGGAACCGATTCTATGGGAGGATCCAAGTGCAATAGCAGAGTGGGAGGCATGGCAGCAAGACAACGGGCGAGGTTCATTTTTATCATATACATATGTGCTAACTACAGATTCAGTTTGGGCGGCTTCATCCTCATTGAGGGGACCAGGCCACGCTCTCAAGTGGACAATCTAAAAATCGGACAGGGACCCCTGCAGTTTGAAAGTCACGTGCGGTGGCTTGCTTAAAGCAGCGAGGCCCCCAGGCCCGAGATACCTGTGATGTGAAAAGGCCACGACTTTAAAGCCAAAGGCCACGAACGTCGATGGCATTTTCGCCAGTCCTCACATTCTAGTTGTAACCTGGTGTGTTCTGGCTTTTTGGCTATCCCTGTAGCCTGTAGAAGTGCGGTGGCTTGGTATTGAGTGTTTGATGGGGGTTAAAAATGCACGGAGAACTAAACTGGGTTTGCCTGTTGTTCTACAGAGGAGTCTAATCTCACAATGGAAACAACCTGGATGACAATAGATCTCGGCAATGAGGCCTTCGGTGGCCCAATATATATGCGCCCAGAGCATCGACGAAAACTCAGTCAAAACTCGACAGACTACCCAAGTCTACCGATTCAAACTCAATAGCGCCTCTATATACCTCTTCGCATCAAGTCCAATGCCCTCCGCAAGTCTCCCTGGTGCAGCCCAACCCGACTTATCCCCGGATGAGCCGCCAACACCACTGAAATTCCGCCATATACTTGTCCCACTGGCAACGCGCTTATGCCCCGGTTCAACATAGTCGCTCGACTTTCGGACCAGAAAGGCCTCGTTGGGCGGACGTTTTGTCGTTGCGGTAGCCTCCGCGGTTGATGGGGAATCCTCTTGTTCTTGATTTGGCGGTGCAGGTTCGTCAACGCGGAGCCAGAGAACCCACCAGCCACGGCTGGTCTTACATGTTCGTTCGATTTCGGATGGGTGGAGACGTGTTTCGATGTATGTGTTGAGGATTTGGTTGTGGACGTTTAGACCATCGAGGCGGGTCCAGGGTTGTTGCTGAGAGGAATCAAGGGGGGAGCGGGCTGTGGTTGTTTGTGATCCGGGTTCTGGTATGTTAGGGAGAGAAGCGCGGATGGTATGGTTGGACGGGTCGAAGACGACGTCGTAGATGGGCTTTTGCTGTGTGCTGGCATTTGTCGAGCTAGGATTTAGACCGTGATGGTGAAGTCTTTGGAGGGCCTTTGAGGGACAAGTGGACGACAGGAGAGGCTTTTGAAGAGGACCTAACTGGTGGTGAATGCTGCGGTAGAAGGCAGGAGATGACAAGGAAGGAGTTTCCGGTTCAAAGAGGAAGGCAAATATAAAGGGTTGGAACTGAATGATCGGTTAGACTGATAGCTTCGAATGTAGGTGGTCTTCTTACCAAATATACAACAACCCGTAGCTGCTGGCATATTTCTGTAGAGGCGGCACCTAAATAGCATTAGGCATATTCTATACATGTACCGACAGTGCTCATACCTTCATCATCCTCATTAAACCCGCTGAGCAACCTTATATCCAGCGTCCGCGAAGAGATTTTATGCATAGAAACATGGTTACCATGTCGCTCGTTTGATATCTCCTGTTCATCTTCGTCACTCTCCTCGCTCTCAAGGTCATTACGCAATCCGATGATAAATCTTCCAGGCGACTCATTGAGCTGTTGCATAAAGCTGCTCCTCTCCATTGAGCTAGCCGGTGAACTTGCCGCACTGGTATCTTGGGAAGCAGCCGTGTCAGAACCACCGGCAGTGCCGAGCCGTAACATGTTGACCCGCGGATGCGTTTGAGACGCCCTTGGAGCATTGCCCCACGCAGATCCATATCCAAGCGTGATCAGCTTCATGAAAGTATCCGCCCCTAGAGCAAGAGAGTCTTGAACACTGTCTCCGGGAGATCTGAGCTTATCCGACTCTCCCTGTCCGCCATCGGCGTCTCGCCCAGTAGTCTCGTTGTTTACGGGTTTAGATCCCAGAACAAGTGGAGGAGGGATGCCAGGAGAAAGAGTCCGATCCGGGACGGACGTCCTTGAATGTGATCTTGATGGCTTGACAGGTTCTGGTGCTCCACCCCCTTGTACAGATGAAGTGAAGTTACGCCGCTTCCGCCGCCTAGGGGATTTCGGATCTTCCCTAACCCCATAAGTGTCTTCGCCGTACCGATATATCCATTCCATCCACTGCGACATGCATAGAAGCGACGGCGTGGCAATTTTCCCGGCTCCAGAAAAGATAACACCGTCCGACGGCCTTGCAGATGTACCACAGCCAAGCCAGCTGTCCTCCTTCGAATATTTCGCACCAGCTAGGCTTCGGTTCGTAGCCTTTCCCGATTCAGGAGGATCGGGTGCATCACCAAACCGAGACACTATCACGTCAACCAGGCCATCGATCCTCGAAATAAATCCTTCTAGAACTTCACGCTCTCCGCTTCCCCACTCCTCTTCTCCGACTCCAAATCCGAGTTCCCCCGTTGCTGCGAGTTTTATCCCATTGAATATGTCAACGGCAGGGTTCCCGTGAAGAAGAACGTCCCAGTTTCGTATAAACTTGTTCCAGAAACGGCTGAGTAGCTCGCAAAATGAGGGTCTAGACAAACGGCCGTAGAGCTCGTCGAGTGACGGCGCATGATGCAGCAAAAATATAGAATGGGCTTTCTGAAGTTGTTCTTGAAGTAAGAGTGGCGGCGAGATTTCTCTGGACGAGTAATCGATTCGCAAAGCGGGAGTCGACTCAGAATTAGTTGCCGTACTTGGAGATTCCGTGGGTATACGGCTTAGCTCGATGCTCTAAAGACGCAGAGTCAGACATGCTTAACGATAAGTGCCGCGGTACATACAGCAAGAATCCACCATCCAGGTTCCAATTCACGTAGAACGATGCGCGATTTCTCAGTTTCCACCGAGTCGACAATGTTTCCATTGGAGAATGTCCTTTAATATACTCAGCTCATCTTGCACCAGCCTGCATTCGACAAATGACAGCTTCAGTACCCACTTGGCAAAGCTCACCATGCCTTGCGCCAGGCCTATCTGGCGCAACTTTTCGTTTTCATCTTCTTGACGTTCTTTACCGCCGGAATCTTCATCGTCGCGTCGCGTAGCCCTGGTAGATCTTGTCTGGCTCGACTTAGAATAGTAATACACGATCTGATCCTGGAGGGTTTCGTCTGAGGGCCCGAGGGATGGGTTGTAGATTGTAACGAAGGAGGGGTGGGCAGGTATCACGGAGAGCTGGTCATTTGAAGGCATGGCATACTTCAGTTGCTATCCGGTATCATCGCGCACCATGTACTCTCAGGCCCAATGCGTCGTCGTGGTTTGCGCAGAGGAGGTTGCGAACTGGCGATGAGGTCAGTGACATCACGTGCCGGTGACGATGAAGCTCGAGCTCCGCCGGGCGCGAACAGCTTCGAGGAGGTTGGACGATGCGAAGAAGATGAATTGTTTCCAGAGCTCTAGGCGGTTTATTCTACGCCGTCAGCACTGGGCTCCCTGTGTATTTCAAATACGATATCTTTCCACAAAACCATGCGACCCCCTCAGGATCCTTTTCTGCGGCTCCGACGAATTTAGCATTGCTTCATTGCAAGCGCTCCACGCAGAACGAACCAAGAGCCCGGATACAATTGCCTCCATTGATGTGGTCTGCAGACCGGGGAAATGGATTGGGCGAGGAAGGAAATCTTTCCATGAAGGTTTGTGGCACTTTCTAAGCTCCGTGATGGAAGAGTTTTGCTTACAGTTGAGAGAATAGTCCCGATCAAATCGACTGCCACCAAGCTTGGCCTTCCTATACACGAAAGAGATACTTTTACTGGATGGACAGTAAGAAGTACTGCATATATATCTATTTATCCGACTCTAATTGCGTTCTCAATTAGCCGCCCAACCCGCAAGGTTATCCCTTCAACTTGATAATCGCTGTCTCCTTTGGCCTCTTCGTGCCCCGTCGAATTCTAACGGCCGCAAAATATGGAGGACTTAACGTTCATCCCTCTTTACTCCCGGAGTGAGACTCCTTGATTGATACCTTGTGACTGTTCTAACAAAAGCAGCTTCCGAGGACCGGCCCCATTACACCATACTCTATTAGCTGGCGAAAAGAGAACCGGTGTCACTTTACAAACACTCGATCCCGTCAGATTCGATCATGGCCTAATACTTGACCAAACCCCCCTTCCTGGAATTGACATCCCTGATCCCGAAACGTGCGATGTCCCTCGCCTGCTTCGGCTAGTATCAGAGAAGGGCGCTGAAATGCTCGTCAATAGCATCCGAAACCGAATTTTCGTCCCGCCATTGAATCCAGTTCGGCGGCAGACGGATATGGCGGAGGATAAACTCCGACATGCTAAAAAAATCGTTCCCGAGGACCGTCACATTGATTGGTCATATTGGACTTGGGATGAGATACGGCGACGAGAAAGGGTACTAGGACAGCTATGGAATAATTCAATCACGGAGAATTCAGCGCCAAAAAGGGTAATCATTACTAAAATGTCGGCCGCCGAACCCCTACCTGATGTCGACCTGCCTGTTTCCCTGGAGCCAGGTCGGCCTTTTGCCATAAAAGACGACCGCGTGAAGGATATAAATGCTCCGTTGTACGCTTTTACCTGTGATCGAAAATTGATTAAAATCGAGGAAATACTACCCGAAGCAGCAAAAGCAGCTCCAGCCTATAGGGCCGCCAAAAAGGCCAAATTAATCGAGGCCGCAGCGGGCGGGTCATCGTTGGTTTCCATCTTCCATGGTCACTTGCGGTAGATGATTGAAATGTTTGGTTTGGACCGAATTTAATACTCTATATTGCAGTTCTATCATATACTCGGAATCAAGAAACAATATTCCAGGGCTACCAAACTCCCTTTCCCGAACGGCATGGCGGATATGATGGAATTTAACCCAAGGAGCTTTCACCTGATGACGAATCCACCATCTGCCACACGTCAATAAAGCGGCATCTCGCATCCATAGCAGGGGTGACTTACCAACTTGGATCTGTTGCCCGGCCATGGAAGTGTTCTTCGCAAGTGCAATGAATGCATCGGCACAGTCGTCGATCCCAGGCTTGGACGATGATCGTGGTAAGTAGATATCTTCAGAGAATGAAGTCAAGGATGCTCACCACATGTTTCAATGCAGCTTTCTCTTCATACGCTGCAACGACCTCCTTGGAGAAGTTTTGACCCTAACAGGATGGTTAGCTGTTACTAGCAAGGAGTTATCTTCGCCTCAAAAACACTTACCCACTCCGTGAGCAGCAGGCCCGGTAGGACAGCATTGACACGGATCTTAGGGCTTTGTGATGTAGCCAGTGCCTTCATTAAATGCAGTACTGCAAGCTTGTTAAAATGGAAAGATAATATGACCATATCCGAACAGGTCTCCTTACGTGCAGCTTTGCTGACGGAATAAGCCATACTACTACCGCCAGTTGTTATTCCCTATGGTATTATAAGCCAGACCCTTTCATTTCCTCTCACAGGCTTGATTGACTTACGGCTGTGGATGCGGTGATGATGAATGCGCCACCTTCCGGGTTAGCGGCCAAGGTCTTCTGTGCCTCTCGGAAGATGTGCAAATTTGCCTTGACGTTCGTCGACCAGCACTATACGAGTCTGTCAGTCTCAGAACTCTTTTCAATAGGCCGAATATCGTCGGCAGATTTTACATACCTTATCCCAGTCGTCGTCTGTCAACGCATCAAGGTCGCCGTATGGAGCAAATTTGGTCCATCCCTAGGGGAGTATCAGCCCGCAAGCACTCGCGAATTCTGAAAGGATAAGAGCAAAATTAGCACACCGCATTGGAGATTACAACGTCCAATCCTCCCAGCTGTTCAATTGTCTTTTTGACAAGGTTCTCGCATTCTGAACGAACTCCGACATCCTATATTCGAACAGATCAATACTAGAAAATTCCCGATCTAGGTATGCCGTTGCCCGCTTTCAAACATCACTTACTCCCTGTATGATAACCGCCTTGACGCCGTAATCCTGCACTATCTTCTTTGCCACGCCGGCTGCCCGATCTTCGCTTGCAACGTAGTTGATAGCCACATTCGAGCCTTCAGCAGCGAATTTCTCGGCTATCATTGCCCCGAGGCCTCTGTTTTGTTAATATACAATCAGCCTTCCATTTATCTGACTACCGCCTTTTTGTAGATGCGCCTGGATGTGAATTGCGCGGTAGACTCCACCCACCGTGAACCGCCTGTGATAAGGACATTGCGTCCCTTGAGAGAGTATGGCATAGTGAGTAAAATTATATAGAATGATAAAAGTGCTTGTACAATAATACTCGTTGTTTGTTTTAGAACAATAGAAGTTGGAATTTATAATATTCTTGTATTCTTGCCTCCAGACATCGCCCCTCAATGATACCCAGGGGTTCATTACCTCGGTACTAGATCGGTACTCCGTCGTTATCCCCGAAGATATATTATGGAGCTGCTCGGCACCGTTATGTAAAATGTATTGGCTAGTTATCCCATCTCAGCATGTCATCCATCCGACATACACATCATCTTAGTAACCCGTCTAGTTACCTAAGAGCGCCATATCTTCTTCTAAAGGAGGCCTCATCATCCACTCATCTTGAATGAGTTCGTACGAGTTAGCCCTCACTTCCGGATCCCAGGTTAATATCTTGCGTATAAACCTGAGAAACTGGTCCTTTTCCTCGCCGGGTGGGATTGTGGTGACGAAGTCTTCGAGAGAGGTTTTGGGAATCGGGGGTTCAGATGCCCAGTTGCCTATACAGACGCTGATAAGCATAACCTTTACCTCAAGCCTACATATGAGAGAACTTACCCTGTTCATCAAAATAGGTTGAGAAGTGTGGGCTTTTGCGAATCACCTCCGGAGGTGGAGGACCCAGAAATCCAATATACTGGGCCAGCGCCAAAGGAAGAACATACTGATCGTTGACCCGGTCAATGGGGTCGAATAGATTCTTTCCCTCCATGAGCTCAAGTGTCTGTTTCGGACCGGAGTTAGGCATACTATTATGGAGTCTACGTGGCTCATGTCTACTCACCGCGCCAATAGACCACACATCAACAGGGTACCCCCAAGGCAATCCCAAGAGAACCTCTGGCGCTCTATATAAATCAGACATCCACCAGTCATGGTTGGTCTGCTCTTCTGCTAGTCGCATTTGCCCGAAATCAGCAAGGACTGGGAGGCCTGAAAGCTCCAACTTGGTTGCTCGAGACCTGTACACAGGAGCCGCCCCTTCGGTTGTAACTATCGGGACGCTGGGATCCCGCAGCTCTTGGTCCTCAATGTCCTTAAGGCTGCTATCATCCTCGAGTTGCATAAGAACATTCTGAGGTTGAATGTCTGCTCGAAGTACGGTCAGCAGACAGATATAAAGGAATACGCTCTCTTGCTTGAGCCTACCAGTGTGTATGACGCCACAGGTTGAATGAAACCAATTGACAGAAAACCACAAGCGATGTATGATAGATTTTACAAGAAGCTTGGGCAGGATGGCATTCGGAAATGTCTCCTGTAACACGCGAATACTCTGGCCTTGGGGTTTAGAGGCAATGCAGAAATGTCGGCCATAGAGTGAGGCATTATTGATTTCAAAGATATCGTCTGCAAGACGCGTGAAGCCCACTCCGGGGAGGTCGCGCTGATCGTTGATCCGTGTCTGCGAATCTCTTCAATCGCCACAGCATACTGATCTCATTAAGAACTGGTGAAGATTCGGCATCTTGGCTAACACAGACTTTGAGCGAAGTGTACTGGTTTGCTCTATAGAATGGGTGAATACTAGACTTCTTAGAAGTAGGAGGTCATGGTGTTTGCGAACCTTTGGTCCCAGGCAAGCCAGACAGTGGAATATGCGCCATATCCAAGCTTTGCAATAACTCGGTATTGGTCTTTAAACACGTCTCCAATTTTGACAGGGTAGTAGTGCCTTTCGTGATACCGCGGCAAGCCCTGTTCTTCAATCGCTTCTCCAAGAGGCAACGCGTGGTTATGTCGACGATATGTTAGGGGCATTCGCAGGAAACGTGGTCGTGTGAATCGCCATAATGATCCAGCGGGAGGACTCATCTTGGAAATGGTTGGTTGAGGTTGCCCCCCCTGAACATGAAATCCCCCCTACGCGCTCACCGCGGCATGTCGTTGTCGTGTTTTGAAGTCATACGCGTTAGCCGAGCAGAAGATGTATCAACATGCCAAGGATATACCTGAATAATCCAGAACTCGACCTCTACGCCGTATCAGTAGTGGAATGAAGGAGGGTTAATATTGATGGGTGAGCTGCAATTTGCGGCAAAAGCGGCTTAGGGGTGGAATTGACTAGTCAGAATTCAGTCTTTAACTAGGAGCAAATGCTAGATTTCCCTTACTCCTTTTTCCAAATGCTTCGGTCTGCCTCTGAAGTTCCAAAGACACAAATAAATGCATTTTGGCACTATGCCCGCAACCCAGATGATATTCGCATCTTTCGCTAATCACGCGCGCTCACACCAGGTTTCCCTTGGCCCATTCCTCCGCCGTCGTCGCGCTTATCCCCCGTTGATAATTCCATGTCTCTGACAGCTCCCAAGAAACTCCATGTCCTTGGCCAAAAACAATCTGATACTTAAGCAGACCGTTCTCCGGATCTCGTGCAAGGGCTTGCCGTGCTTCCTCCACTGTGTGGACTGTTTTCTGAAATGGTTTCCGCATCACGTTCTCAACGAGGTCCGCTAGCTCTGCGTAGCTGATTGTGTCTCCGCCAACAAATATCACCCTATCAGAGAAGAGGGAGTCGCTCTCTTCTCCAAGAACGATTTCTGCCGTCATCTTTCCGATATCAGACGGTGTCGTCAGAGTCACCCGGTTGTCCCAGCTGCCGAGGGCACAGATTTTGGCGTCTTTGGTGTTCACCACCCCGAAAGATGGTTCGAACAGGAAGCTAGTGAACATCCCGGTGGAGATTATCACCCAGTGAGTCTTCGTTTGCGAGCGGAGCAAATCACGGACATCTAACTGTTCATCGAAAACGTCTTGGGCCGACCCTCTTCCAATGGCATCGTAATCCACCCCAAACTGCCAAGGGATGTAGCGTGCAGTTCCGGCAGATAGAACGGCGCGAGTCAATTTGACTTGCGTACCTCTCCCAGACACAAAACCCATACAGCTAATGACGGTATCGTAGCCCGCGAAGACCGAGCTCAATGTTTGCTCTTCATCCTGGACAATGTCGCCCGGCACTATGTGAATGCCTAGTTGCCGAAGGTCGTTGATATCTTTCTGCTTAGAAGGATTGTTCGAGGCAATGCTTTCTGGACGCAACAAGACCGACACAGCGGCATTTCCGCGTTTCGGGTGTTGAGCCAGGAAGCGCAGGACCTGGAGGCCCAGCTCCCCAGCGCCAATCACAAGAATATTTCGAGAGAGAGCCATGTTGGAGTGAGTTAATTGATATTATTCTGGGAGCTGCTCTCATTTATATCCACACCATAAAGCCTGTGGTGCTGTTTGCCCATCTTTGGTTTTGTCGGTATCATCTCCACCATGGAGTTAAACTCCGCAATGTCCGAGAATCTGACTGAGGCCAATTTTTGAGCAAAGAAAGTTGGTGTCTTCTACCCTAGTTTTCTTCGGCAATCCTGAGTCGACATTCTTCAGCTTCTGGCCCAGTCCCTTGGGTTGTCGGCAATATCAGCTTGTGATGTGTGTTCGAGGTGATGAACAAACAGACGCCCGTTGGTGAGTCGTCCTCGGGCCGATGAAATTCCGAGGCGTTAAAGCACAACATCAAAGCAAATGGCTGAGCGTATCGATGGCAGCATGGGCACCATTTGCTAGGCACTGGCTGCCTTAACCCGACAGATTCAACAGCAAGGAAGCTGTTTCGTTGCGATCAATGTAGCAACTGCATAGGCCTTGCTTGTTGCCCAGCAAGACTCTTCCTCAGCGACCGGCGACATGTCTGTGTTACCTTGTTCCTATAAACTGTGGTTTGACACACATGTTTTGCTTTCCTATGTGCGTACCGGATGAAAGACAGGGGCACGGCTTAAGCTGGACATGCAGAGAGCGTCTCTTGTGTTGTCCCTGAGGTGCCATGACCACTTCTTCTAAAACCTTTCGGTCGCAATATGCCGTGATAAAAGCGTGATGAATCCCTTGCTTTGCTCTCTCTAGCTCTGGTATGAGAATGTGTTAAGAGTTGGACACTCGAGACCCTCTTTTGTTTTCTTAGACTTTTCGTTTGATTTCTCTTTCGATAGACTATCTTTGGCGCCGAAAGGAGGCTTGGTTAATAGTCGTAGCTGCGGCGAAGTGACCAGATGGTGGCCCATGGCCCCTGTTTCTCGAGGTACTATATGCTACTTCACAATCAAGTCAGCTATGGCTCTGGCTGTAATATAGAAGGATGTTTGTTAGCCTGGATGCTTGTCCTGCAGTCAGGCATGGGGTGGTTTTGTTTGGCTGAGTTAGTGACTGGGCTGTCACTTCGCGCTTCTCTCCATCACGCGACTGCATGTTTTCTGTTCACTGAACATGGCCTCGCCACTTCACATACACTCATAGCTACACATTTCTTCCTGGGAGATTCTCCCTCTCAGTATTGCCATTTCCTATATTCTTTCCTGACTTTGTGTCCCTTGGAACAAGAAGCAGGATATTATTTCAAGTCTTTCCTTTGCCTCAGGGGCTGCCTGATATTCGATATATTCAGCCACCCAACATGCCCCCTCAAACGGTTCGACTGCTGCAACCGGACTCAAGTACTTCCACGATGGCAGCATCCCATCGACCATCGACCGCTTCCTCCGGCGAGCTTGGGTACGTCACCACCTCGTCCTCAGCGGCAGAACTCCAGGGCAAAATTGAAGATATCATGAGACGACAACAAGATGAGACGAGACCGAAATCAAGAGCCTCATTCTTTTCACAAGGCGGTGGGAAGCCGGTCAGATTCAAGTTCCAGCGTTTCGTTTCGCACGTTTGCAGGAGAGAATCCAGTGGTGAAATAGCACTGCGCGGCGGAGACGAAGAGCAGGACAGCAACGAGGCCGATCCCGATATCACATTTTCGAACATGGTGAAACGACGCACAGCTGAAGGCATCAACTTGACCTGCCGTAAGGTCCAAGCCCTGACTGGCAACGGCAAGATAAAGCGCAAACCCACAGCCTTCCAGAAACAAGTCAGCGAATCGACAATCCAAACCAAGCAACACCACCGGCGCTCAACGATAGGCTCGAGTGATTATGCCCGATTCATCAGTTCAGGGGAATTTGACGAGTCTCCAGACGAGTTGGACGAACTGATGTATAATAAGAAGCAGGAGGACAAGGAGAACTCGGCGCAGCATATCGAACGTTTGCTATCAGGATTATCTACAGACCCACCCTTGCCCTTGGGAATGCCGTTCCCCGTGGAGTCCAAGGTGCCCGGGTCCTTCGACAGTGGTGCAAGAAGCAAACAGGGTTATGGCAATGGTTTGGGTTTTGTCTCTCGGATGCGTGAATGTGCGCTCCTCGGCCACGGACGCGTCCGCCGTGTGCCTCCTAGCCCTCAATCTAGAGAGCCTGATATAATTGACGAAACGTCCGAGAATTCGATCGCCTCCGAACATAAAGGTTCCTCTTCGCCATGTAGGACGGGACGCCCACGCTGCAGAGGGCTTGTTGTGGATGCGACCAGCTTGGTCAACAAGCTATTCCCTCAGTGATGATTTTGCGTCAGTCGGTTATTTGGTGTCCAGATACTTTGGGTTTGCTTGTGATTTGGAATAGGACATTGTTCCGGAAGCACCTTATTCTTCTCAGGGATTTGTCCTATCAGTGTACGTTGAACATCCCTTCTATTACAAGCTTCAGTTTATCTAGACAAAGGTCATGCTAACAACTAAACAGATTCCAGGAAACCTGACCAGATGATTTTTGGTCTTCGGGCATCTTCAAATGGTTGCTGCTAATTTTTCCCAGCGCCTGCTTCATACTATCTTAACTGAACGAGATAGTTGGAAATGCTTCCTCCTCGCTATATGCATTCTTATGTTGACTCGGAGAGAAGAGAATTTGATAGGAATAAATTGGCACTAGATGATTGTGATCCTAGCGAAGAATAATAATATTGCAAATATGTAAGTTCGTAGCATATCTCTAAATCCGACAGACGGGATACGGACGAGGTCAGGGATACATGAAAGGCAAAAAGGCCTCATTCCCCTAACATCTTTCCCTAGACTAGTTTAGGAGACAGAGAAGGGTAAAAGGACCGGCCAGTCCACGCTATGAAACAGATTGAAGCAACAATTGTCATGTCATCATCATCTCTTGAATCATGTAAGTTTTTGCTTGATAAAGAATGCTCGAAGGTGCGACAGTTGCCAGGCGCAAGTAATGGCGATGACGGCAAGTTGAATCAATGTCCAGCGTACAACACGGGAGTTGGTGGCTTCGGATTGGTCGCGGAATTGTGCCTCTCGTTCCTATATTGGTGCGGAAATTGTTAGCAACCTTAGATTTGCATCCAGAATGGAAAATCCGCAGTCTTGCTGTAAAGTATGAAAAAAGGATTGGTAGGCTCACTCTCTGGAATACCTGCTCCCGACGAATGTCATGAAGTCTCCCCTGAAGATTCTGAACCCGTTGCACCATGTCCTCCATCTTCCCACGATCCTCACTCTCCAACTTGCTCGATTCACCAAATGCGACGTCCAGTGTCAACTTCACAGCACTTCCCCCGCCAGAGAGCCATCCACTATTAGCGTGGTCTGGAGTGAAACACAACTTGTGCTGCCCTGCGTCTGCGGCAGAGAAGGTGAATCGGCCCCTGTCACCACCACGCTGGGAGACGACGCGGTGGTCGTTGTCAAAGGTTTCGTCAACGGTAATTGCAATCGATAGTTTCGGGTCGGCTTGATATGAGCCTGTACTGTCGCTGTAGGATTCGGCTGTGTAGGTTCCTGTGGAAATACAGTTAGTTAGCTCAAGCTATGGAGTAGGCATCGGAGCTGGGACAATTGAGAATAGCTACATACCGACGACTAGAGTGTCCTTTGGCAACTCCTCATAAAAACACTTTGGCTCTCGACCGAAAATATAAAAGTAAAGGCCGTTTGCTGGAGCGGACAGCATCAAGATGGTGGTAAGGGTGAAGAGCGTCGACAGCCATGACGGCCGCGACCGACGCAATGCCATGATGCAAATATATGCGAAGCAGCAATTAGAGGAATAGCAGTTCTCCGCGACAAAGACACCACTCCCAACTCCGGCGTTGAAGAAATTAAAATAACTGCGACGTGGTGCTTGAAGATGTTTTGGCGTTGAATGTTCGCAACAGACCAAGCTGGCCTGGAGGAGCCAATCAGCTCGCCGTGTCAGCATTTTCATCTCTCACGTCACGACTCGCCCACCCAGCAGCACCAACACCACTACAAACCACGACCTTCAGCGCATCTGTTTTCTATCTCCTCGCGCATCCTTATTAACTCACTTTTAACACTTACATTTGAACGGACAATACAACCGCAACCATGGCCGCCGCGGACGTGCGGGACATGCTGGACCTCCCGCAAGACGGGCAGCCTCGACCCGCGAAGAAGCGGAAGACCATCGAAAAACGGCCTGGTCAGTCTGACTACTGGAGTTTGATAATGATGGCTCCGCAGAGTGCTAACAGCTTGAAGAGGGCGTCACCAGGGAGCTTTTCGCGCTGCTAGGGGATAAGCACCCACCAGTCGCGATGAGGGAGAAGTACAAGGAGCGCCGTCAGCGGCTGAAGAAAGTAACGCCGTGGTATGCTTATTTGTTGATAATAGCTATTTGGTCTTTGTGATGGATGCTTATGGTTTTGTTTGGCTTCTAGGGCAATGACGCCTTTTACCAACGGCGCCCGATCAGACGACCTTGCTCTCCGCCACTGGAAACGAACAGCCGCCCCTCCGATGAAACCCACTACTTTTGGAGAAGTGGTGGATACCGAAAAGGAGGCAGAATTGTTGGAGGCGAAACAGGCGGAACCATATCCGTATGCGAAATACAATATCAAACCTCAGGTGCCAAGGAGATACACAGATGAGGAGTACAACAGGGAGCTTCAAAGCGATATATGGAGCCGCGAAGAGACGGATTATCTTATGGATCTCGTTGAAGCATACGATTTGAGGTGGATCGTGATAGCGGACCGATACGACTATCAACCGAAAACGTCTGAATCGGAAGCCAATTCCACTGCCCTGGTGCCGGCGTCAAAGCCGCGGACGATGGAAGATATGAAGAGTCGTTATTACACGATTGCTGCTAAAATGCTGGCAATTGAACATCCACTCCCGGAAATGTCAGAAACGGAATTCAACCTTTACGAAACGATGATGAAATTCAACCCTGAGAGAGAAAAGGCGCGCAAGGACCTTGCGGCCGTGCAGTTTAACAGGTCAAAGGAGGAGGTTCAGGAGGAAACTCTGTTATTGGAGGAGTTGAAGCGGATTGTGACGCACGAGAATACTTTCCTGGAGGAGCGCAAGGAACTGTATGCCCGGTTGGAGGCTCCAGCCAGCCAGGGCAACACGGCCGTATATCAATCCAGCCACGGACTAGGGCAGCTATTGCAATCCCTCTTACAAGCCGATAAGAATAAAAAGAGACGTTCGCTACTAGGCCCGGAACAAGCCGTCTCCAGCCCATCCAGTCAAACTCCCACGCAGACAGGGCCCCCCGGCACCCGCGACAGCAGACAAGAAACGCCCACCACAGTGGCCACCCAAGCCACCACCAAAAAGGGCGCTGCCTCCACCGCTGCTGCACAGCAATCCGCCATCAGAACCCTCACCCCCGCCGAAGAAGTGAAATACGGCGTCACCCACCACGACCGCCTGACCTCGGGCGTCCAATTCCGCAACGACAAGGCCCAGAAACTCGCACAAGCAAAATCGAACGTACAGTCTCAAAAGATCGCCGCTGCCCTCACGGAACTCGAGATCCCGCCTCGTCTGTTCATGCCGACGGAGAAGGTATGCAAGGAATTCGAACGGCTGATCCATTCTGTTAATTTACTCCTCGATGTCCGGAAATATGCCGAGAAGGTTGAGGGTGAGATCCGTGTCATTGAAGCAACGAGGCGGGAGAGGGAACTCAAAGAGGCTATTGAGAGGGGTGAAGTGCCTCCTGCGACTGATACTGCAGGGGGCGAATCAGAGGCGAAGGGCGAAGCAGCCGGACAAGAAGGAGCTAGGCCTGCGCCTGGGCAAGCTATTAAAGTGGAAGAAGGCGGAGACGGCGGACAACACGCCGGACAAACAAGGACAGCTACTACACCGGCGGTAGACGGCGCTGCACCACAGACAACTCCGTCGAGACATGCTGCTTCGCATAAACGGAGTGCGAGCGTCATGAGCACCGTGAGTGAGAAGAGTCCGAAGAAACAAAAGAAGTGATCTGGATAGGCAGGATGAAGTTACATCTTTTGCCTGTGGTTACATGTGGCAGTGAGCAGGTAATTCATGATACCCCTTTGCTGTTACTACCAGGTGCGCAACCAAGAGACATTTACATCGGATTAGGACAGCATACAAAAGCTAGTTAATCACTATCAATGGGGCCATAAAGAGTCTACTTTATTCTATTCCTTATATGATACTTGGTGCTGCTTCTCTAACCTCCCTATACTATCTCTTGTCTCGGAGCCGCTCCCCAAATGTTATCGACCATCTTCAAAAGCCCTTCCTTGGTGTCGATCTCGGCAACACGCTGAGATTCCCTAAATTCCACTGTGGATTGGCGGAGCTCGGCGCTCGTGGAGAGAGCTGGATAGCCTTTCGCCGGCTCTTTGTATTCCTGTGGCTCATCGTGCTCAATGGTAGACTCCGCAGTGTCGGAGGACGCGCTTGCATAGGTATCCTCCGAAAGTCTTTGAACACAATCTTCGTATAGTTTTGACCAAGCTTGTGCGCAATTTGGACTCACGAACGAGGTTCTACTCCCGAGGGACCCAAAGACATCCGCCATCGGCTCCGGACTGATTGTAATTGGCGATGCGGACGGTACTCTGTCCTCTGTAGCTTTTACAGGTGTGCTTCTCACCGAAGCTTCTGAGTGATATGGCCGCGCACCTTTCTTCTTTCTACCTTCTCTTGGTGCCTTTACTAGGCGGTTCGAAGTAGCTCGTTTAAGGTTGCCCTTCTTGGGACTTGAATCTTGTTTAACCGTGCTTGATCGAGATGATCTTCCCCAGTTTTTGAATAGCCCCTTTTTCTTCCCCCCTGGGGATATAGATCCTTCCCTTTCATACTTCCCAGGGGTGGTAGAACGGCTTCCTTGACGGGGCGTCGATGCTTGAGACAATGCGCTGCTCTCCGTTGCTGCATCGGAATCCGCTGTGGAACGCTTCTTTACCTTGGACTTGCGACTGGAAAATCGTGACCGGATTGGGAATAATATGCCGCTTCGTTTGTTTGGCTGTTCGGCGTTCTTTGGATCAATATCGAGATTATAAGAGACTTTTCGCGAAGGACTTTCATCTAATGTAGCACTTGGGCCGTTGGAATCACGGGTACCACGACTACTTGTCAATTCTTCCTTTTTCACGGCAGTAGCAATGTCGGGTTTATCGGAATTCGCAGTTTGAGGCAGGGTGCCAGGCGAGAATTTGGAATCTGGCACGAATTCATATCCATAACCAAGCCTTTTACCACTCGTAAGCCACCCTTCGCTGGAACTTCTATGCTTTTTTGTATCAGTGCATCCAGGACTTTTTTCGTTCCTCGTACCGGAGGCGACATCGTCGAAATTTTCGACAAATCGACTTCGAACAA
This sequence comes from Malbranchea zuffiana, assembly GCA_039700045.1. Classification (NCBI taxonomy): domain Eukaryota; kingdom Fungi; phylum Ascomycota; class Eurotiomycetes; order Onygenales; family Malbrancheaceae; genus Malbranchea; species Malbranchea zuffiana. The sequence goes on along the minus strand of JARUPO010000018.1, from coordinate 170,809 downwards.
CGTTTGTTGAATTCCTCCGGGCCATATCTGAGGCAAGCCCATCGCCCTTCTTTAGTCGAGACTTGTTACTTCCCCTCAGACGACTGACATTCAATGGCCAGGCCATACCCTTTTGTTTTGTAAGAGAGCCCATTGAGCTGAGCCGTTTGTTGGGAGTAGGTACTTCTCTCTGGGGTTTAGATGGTGACAGCCCGCTGGCTGAACTTGCCCTCGACATATTTAATGAAACTCCTCCGGTTGAATGACTTTCAGAGTACATGGAGAAGCTATGGCTGCCGCCGAAACTCAGCTCAGTTGAGGCGGATGGTTTCCGATTCGACGTTTTCTCAGCCATCGAGCCATGGGGAGGTCGGCTTACGCTTATTCTTGGAGTTGGGCTTTGTGATAGCATCGCCGATTTGATCTGTGAATCAATCCAATTGTCCGAGGTCGAGGTGTAAGCATCGAATTCATATGCGCAGCAGCCGGTGAAATCGGAATATCTGATGGATAACGACCGTTGAATTGGTGAGAGAGCTCGAGGTTTATCATGAACACGCGCGGATTTCGATCTCTGAATAGGACTTGGGCTCGGTACAGGCGAAATTCGTAAGTTGCGACCAGCTGGGCACTTGCTTACCAACAGTGCTGGAGATACCTCTATCTGTGGGACAGCCGGCACTGGACTGGTGGCCTTATCTCGCTTAAGATGCGTAGACGGCGAATCTACGTCCCTGTCAGAGGCCGGGGATAGACTTCCGTTATGTTCCAGCCCAGGTTGTTTTTCCTCATGCTGTCCTGATCCCGCACCGTCGTAACAAAGAGAAAATGGCAAGCAGCAGGGTTCTTGCGCGCTTTCAATGACAGATAGCGGTCTCTGGCGACTGGGACTGGGGTTAAACGGGCTACCGGCAAGTCTTGCGGTAATCTGAGGAGTCAGGATATTGCGAGCATCGCTGTCATACCCTCCTTCGCTGGCGGTGGCGCTTCGAAGGATATCCGTTGATCTAGTGACATCTCGGCCATCCTTTTCCTTCTTTGCTCCAGGAGGGTTTGTGTTTGGGATATTCGATTTCAAGGAAACTGTTTTAGCCAGTCGAGATTCCCGGGAAAACTTTCGTCGAATCCTGTGCGAGAGCCTCCTCAGGCGAGCTCGCCCTGTTCGTCGACTCTCAACTTCAAGAGAGCGTAATGCAGACGGAGCAGGAGTTGGTTGGGCGGGTCGATTGCCGCTCAAAGGTGTCGATGGACCAAAGATAGCGTCAAGTGCCTGTCTATCATCGATAGATTCTTCTGTCGTGTGGGAACGACTAGCGCGCAATGAGCCAAGGGGCGAAGACTGGACATCCGTCGGCACTTCTTTCGTGGAACTGGTTTGGCGGCCACGAAATCGAGGGCAGGGTAGGAGAACCATGCTGTCTATTTCACTTACAAAATATCTTCGTAGGACAGAGTTGTTTCCGATAAAAATGCGGTAAAAGAACTTGACCGGGGAAATATCAGAGGGTTCGTATACTGGACTTAGAGCAGGAACATGCCAGTATATCCTTAAAATACCGCAAATAACGATAGCAATCCAAATGAAAAGCAGCTCGGCACGCTGGGGTTGTCCAGCATATCCGAGAAACATTAAAGCGACGGAAGGTTTATCCCTTCCCAATTTTTTGCAGGGGAAGGAGACACGAGCAAGACCAACGCACGCAGAAAATACGGGGTTTTAAGGAAGCAGCATGGCTGGAGACTCCCCTCGCTGCACTTCCAACAGCACGGCGGCTTAGTTAAAGCCATAACTTGGGGAAGTTCGTTGCCTTCAATTGAAATTTTCACGCAGATGTTGTATAACAACCTGTATCATCCATGCACAATGGCGCCGAAACACTTGGGAATAGAAAAGTAGTGAGCCCAGACAATCTCAACTGATGCAAGAATGCCGAATCATGGTCCTCCGGGTTATAGCTTGAGCCCGGATCCGAATCTATCAGCGTGCGGTTTGCGTTGGTGAAACGGAAGACTTTGGCTAGTCGCGTTTCCAATCAGCGGGCTTTCTCTGAGTTGTCGAGTAAAACTATCCGCCTTGCAGCTCTCATGTTAATGAGAAGCATTGCCCCTCATGCAAGTCTGTTGTACATGAACAACGTGAGGGACAATTGCGCTCCGTCTACAGGATGGCATTTGCCCCTGACATTGCCGTCCAAACGGTTCGGTTGGTGTATCAAGCATGACACATATGTATGAAGTGCCAGCTGGCCAGCAGTTTCCGACTAGATATCGCTATGCAATAAACGAGAATGAGGGCGAGTAATGACGATGATAACTGTAACACCCGACAAGACTCGAATGGATATTGGTGTTGATGCGAGATGATGTTGGGGGGAGCTCGGAATTTTATAGGGCCGATCCCCCGGATTGAGGCCCGGAGCTCATCGAGAGCCGGGCGAGAGCTTTGACGATATTCCAACTGTTTATCCAAGCTGGCCACCTGCAATTGAAGGTCGATATTTAGATGGTCATGTCCATAATGGATTCAGCCTCGACCTGGCTACGATCTCTTCCTCCGCTTGAGGCCTTCTTCCCGCCCCCTACTCCCGCTGCCTACTCTGCGCTGGCCTCCCTCTTCCAGTACTTTCCAGTCGTAAGTCAAATCTTCGCGTTAACATGAGCTCTGATTTTGCGTATCTAATACTTCGAATTCAAGGTTGCTCTCGTTCAATGGCTGCTCCCGTTTCATCCGCAGGGGAAAACGTCTCTCTCATCGTCCCTATTGAACTTCCCAGGTCGCTATGCCTGGTGCTTCATGGAAAGCATCGGGGCAATGAATTTTCTGTATATTGCTTATACCCAGGCTGATAATCTAAACCTTCCGAACTGGCACAAGCTTCTCGCCGCTCTCTATATTTTGCATTACGCCAATCGTGCCGTTATCACACCCCTATTTCTGGCCCCGAGCATGTCTCCGATTCATCTGGTCATTATCCTCTCCGCAGTTACCTATAACTATATCAATTCGAGTGTTTTGGCTGGATGGCTGCTTGGGTACGGAGCTCCAGTTAGTCTTGGAGTGGGAGACAACCCGCTGCCGGTGGACAGTATCGCCTCGCATCCCTGGGCCTCTTATTTGCCCTATATCGGTATTGGCATCTTCGCCATCGGGATGTACGGCAATATCCGCTCTGAAAACACCTTTTTCCGTCTTCGAAAAGAAGAAGCACATCGGCGACATGCGCAATCCATCGCCAGCGGCGACAAGCAGAACAACGGGCAAAAGAATCCCACCTACGACAAAGTATACATCATCCCTCCGCCTACAGGGTATTTCCGGACCATTCTCTTCCCGCATTATACGTTCGAATGGATCGAATGGCTTGGTTTTGCCTTGATGGGTCTGGCAGTCACAGCTGCGCCCACCTCGTCGTCAATCGCTGCAACCACGCCTGCCATACCCCTCGCATCATACTATGTACCTCTCGCCAGGCTTCTCAGCAAATGGGGCTTGCCGATTCCCTTTCCGGCGATCGTATTCTTCGTAAATAGCGTACTGACGACGGGAGCTCGGGCGTCATGGGGAAGACAATGGTATGTGAAAAGATTCGGGGAGAAGGCAGTTGCTGGGCGGGGAGCTTCCATTCCGTACTGCAAGTGGTTGTAATACTGTTTGTAATAATAAGAGATACCCAAAAAAAAGCGATCACTCAAGAGCGCGAGTCCCTTGGAAACATTGCAATCCAGACCCAGCAGTCCCAACGACCTGTGTGGGCTGGCAGTTCGAGGACAGTTTTTGCACCCTTTGTTATTGCGTGATTGGGCCCCGCAGCGCCAGGTTGGGGGTGGTTGCTGCCGGAGCAACGTTCTTCCCGCCCACGCTCTCCCCGTGCAGCCAGAACATAAAAGAAACCATCGCTGCCCCTCCATCGTATTTTTCTCTCCCACCTCTCTTCCCCCTCTCATTTCAAACCTCATCTTCTCCTCCTCAACCACAATCCCTCTTGATCGTGGGATTTCCTCTTCATCCATCATCGAACAGTCCTCTACTGTTCTCTGTTCCCTTCAATTCAGCTTGCTTGCCAGCTGTTTCTCTTCACCACTCGCATTACCCCGCGTCCTCTCCCTCGACAAATCCTCCTAACCTCACCCATTGATCATTCAAAATGGTTCAATCGTAAGTCAAAAGCTGAATTACGTCTGCTCTTATTACAGTACTAATGATCTCTCAGATCAATTCTCGGTTTCCCTCGTATGGGACGTCTTCGTGACCTGAAGAAGGCCACTGAAGCATACTGGGGAGGCAAGATCTCTCGTGATGAGCTCTTGAGCGAGGGAAAGCGTCTCAGATCTGAGCACTGGCAAATTCAGAAGAATGCTGGCGTCGACCTCATTCCCAGTAACGACTTTGCCTTCTACGATCAAGTCCTCGATCACATTCAGCTCTTTGGGGTACGAGCATTCCCCCCCCCCCCCCCCCCCCCCCGCTTAGTCATCGAGTTGTAGTGCTAACCTCGTGTCTGCAAACTATTAGGTTGTCCCTGAGAGATATTCCAAGTATGGCCTCCACCCTCTTGATGAATACTTCGCCATGGGCCGTGGTCTGCAAAGACCCGCCAAGGATGGTGAGCCCGCTGTCGACGTGCCAAGTTTGGTAGGTTCACTCATTGTGTGCAATACTAGTATCTGGACCGGACTAACGGGAATGCAGGAAATGGTAAAATGGTTTGACTCCAACTACCACTACGTCAAGCCGACTTTGCAAGATGGACAAGAGTTCAAGCTCTCTTCCAACCCCAAGCCTGTTGTTGAGTTCAAGGAAGCTCTTGAGGCTGGCGTCAAGACTCGTCCTGTTCTTCTGGGACCTGTTTCCTTCCTTGCCCTTGGCAAGGCTGACCGTGGCCAGAGCATCAAGCCCATCACTGCTCTAGAGAAGCTTTTGCCGCTCTACGTCGAACTTTTGGCTCAGCTCAAGGCCGCTGGAGCCGAGAGCGTCCAGATTGACGAGCCTGTCTTGGTCTTCGATTTGGCTCCTGAAGTCAAGGCTGCGTTCAAGCCAGCCTATGAGAAGCTCGGTTCGCTTGCTGGCAATGCTCCTAGCATCGTTCTCGCTACTTACTTCGGTGACATCGTCCACAACATTGACGTCCTTGCTCATTTGCAAAACCTTTCTGCCATCCACATCGACCTTGTCCGCAACCCAGAGCAGCTCGACACTGTCGTCAGCGCTCTCGGACCGAACCAGATCCTCTCTGCTGGTGTTGTTGACGGCCGAAACATCTGGAAGACCAACTTCAAGCGCGCAATCGAGATCGTTGAGCTCGCCATCCAGAAGCTCGGCAAGGACCGTGTCATTGTTGCCTCCTCCAGCTCCCTCCTCCACACCCCTCACACTCTTGAGAGCGAGAAGAAGCTTGACCCCGAAGTTCGGGATTGGTTCAGCTTCGCTGTCGAGAAAGCAAGCGAACTTGTTGTCATTTCCAAGGCTGTCACTGAAGGCCCCGCTGCCGTCCGTGAGCAACTCGAGGCCAACGCCAAGTCCGTCGAATCCCGTGCTTCTTCCAAGCGCACAAACGACCCCAAGGTCAAGGAACGCCAGGCCGCCGTCACCCCAGAGATGCACAACCGTTTGTCTGAATTCCCTGTCCGTATCGGCCAGCAGCAGAAGCATCTTAACCTCCCCCTCTTCCCCACCACCACCATCGGTTCCTTCCCTCAGACCTCGGAGATCCGTATCCAGCGAAACAAATTCACCAAGGGTGACATCACCGCTGAGGAATATGAGAAGTTCATCGAGAAGGAGATTGACGAGGTCGTCAAGATCCAGGAAGAACTCGACCTCGATGTTCTCGTCCACGGAGAGCCAGAGCGCAACGACATGGTTCAATACTTCGGTGAGCGTTTGACCGGTTATGTTTTCACTACCCACGCCTGGGTTCAGAGCTACGGTTCCCGCTGCGTCCGCCCACCGATCATTGTTGGTGACATCTCTCGCCCCGCTCCTATGACCGTCAAGGAGTCCAAGTATGCCGCTTCCATCTCCAAGAAGCCGATGAAGGGCATGCTTACAGGTCCCATCACCTGCTTGCGCTGGTCTTTCCCTCGTGACGATGTTCACCAGTCTGTCCAGGCCCAGCAGCTCGCCCTTGCCCTTCGCGACGAGGTTGTTGACTTGGAAGCTGCCGGTATTTCCGTCATTCAAGTCGATGAGCCTGCTCTCCGTGAAGGTCTTCCTCTTAGGAGCGGCAAGGCCCGTGAGGACTACCTCAGGTGGGCCGTGATGGCTTTCCGCCTCGCTACCTCCGGTGTTAAGGACATTACCCAGATCCATTCCCACTTCTGCTACTCCGAGTTCCAAGACTTCTTCCACGCCATTGCCGCTCTCGATGCCGACGTCCTCAGTATCGAGAACAGCAAGAGTGACGCCAAGTTGCTCAAGGTGTTCGTGGACGAGGCTTACCCCCGCCACATTGGTCCTGGTGTCTACGATATCCACTCTCCTCGTGTTCCTAGCGAACAAGAGATCAAGGACCGCATCGAAGAGATGCTTCAGTATCTCCGACCAGATCAACTCTGGATCGATCCCGACTGTGGCTTGAAGACCAGACAATGGGCCGAGACCAAGGCTGCGCTTGTCAACATGGTCAACGCCGCCAAGTTCTACCGCCAGAAATACTCCAAATAGATTTCTGAGCACGATTACAAATGGTCGTCGACCCGACGCGACTGAGAATCAAGTCGAACCGGTGGCCGTCTATATGAACTGAGATGACGAATTTCATTTTAAATGTCTGAAAGTCTAAAAAGCAACTTTTTCAACATGCATGCACAGCTGGCTAGCTGGATTTATTATGACGGGTGGACGGGCTGAATGAATAATGGATAAGGAATACCCAACGATCTCAACATCGGCGTTGGTGCTCTTTACTGGTTGGTTTTGTGTTATTACGGCATTTTGCTCTCTTCTTGTGTGATATCTAGGTGTCTCAGAAATATTTAATACCTTGCCTCAACTGAGGGTGATTGATCCCTAGACTCAATTTAAGTTTCAATTGAATCAAGAAGTCCATGCGAGTCAGTGAGCTGTTGGCTTTCCATTCTTATATCCAACGCCGAATTCTGCAGATGAAATCTACCTACAAAGTAATTCCCAACGTCAAGGTGTCATAACGGTAATTCAAAAAAAATTCAGCACTGGATAAGAGCCATCCTTTCCGCGCAACAAGATAAGAACCACAGAGCTTGACAGGAATGGAGAGGCGGGCTAATGACACAAGCTTTCAAAGTGTCCAAGGAAGAATATCATCATGGATTCACACCATTAACCCGGTGTAGTATCCATCTTATCCTCCGCAACCGCGAGCGCTTCCGTATTGCTACCACCCGCCATGGCTGCTAGTTTGGCAGCTTTTCGCTCAGCAATGAATGCTTCGATCTTGGCTTTTAATTCCGTGTCTAGACAAAAAAAAAAGGATTGTTAGAAAAGCAGGCGTAGCTTATGAGAAGATTTGATATGCGTACCCGGGATAACATCTTCTATTTTTAGCGGTGCTCGATTGAATGGGTCGTTGGGGTCGCTGAGAAGATGGGATCGGATTGTTGATCGGTCCATGGACACTTTGGAGCTTGGAAGGATGACAGGGTCTTCCATCAGAGTGTATATTAATGGATCTAAATCATAGTTAGCAGGGCGAGCTCTTTTCCTTTCTGGTGAAATTGACAAACCTAAGAACTCATCCGGAATCTCTCCTAGATCCTCTTCTGCCTGCTCGTCTGCCTCCTTCGCAGCCTTGAACCTCACTTGTAATTTGTCCCAGCGGGTCAGATCATCAGCGGCCTTGAGCGCCCATTTGCGTAGAATGTCGCCTGCTTTCTCGAAATTCCCTGGCTTGTATGAGCGTCCGTCGCGGGCGACGGCGAGGACGAAATTTTCCTTTGCCGCAAGGTTGAGATAGACGTCCACGACGTCGGACAAGAGTGCTCTTGGATTGAAGTTGTAAGATGCGAGATCCCTGACGCGCAGGTTGGCGCTTTTCGGTCCGACCATCGCGTCGAGGTTGTAATTCAACATGTCAGCTAGGCGCTGGACGATTTCGGGCATTGTAAAGGAATCCGCGAGAGCGTCGGTGAATAATTTAAGCATGGTGACGGTTTCGTTCGTCAGTTGCATGTAGCTTTTCGCCCGACCCTGCGCGGACGAGAGCTGTTCTTCTTTCTCCTGTCTCGTGTTTTCATCCATCGACGCCCCATTCTGGTCTAGCTCTTCTTGAGTATCGTGAATGGTTATGAAGGCGGTAAATGACTCGTCTAGAACAAAGGTAACATCGTTGAGAAGTAGATTGACAAAACGAACGAAGAAATCAGAGTTCTTTTTCGCCTCATTCCGCAGTTTGTCTCGGTAAATCGAATTCGGCCAGATGCATTTGATGATCTGGAAAATCTCGTATCGGATGTTGAATTTGTCAAAGAATTGGGTGTGGGTGCCAGTAAACTCGACTTCTATGTAGAACTTCATCAATGCGTGTAAGATGTGTTGCGTGGCGAACGGAAGGGAGTTAAGCAGGTCGACAAGTACTCCCCTGGCTCCACTTCTTCGGCGCCATGTCCCGCAGAACAATATAGTAACGAGTCCTGCTTTGAGATACGGATTCTTGATGTACTCCGAGTTCTGTAGGAAGGTGATACAGAGCATTATCAGTTCATCGCCCTGGGTGGATGTGACGATGTGCGGTAAGCTCCACATGATAAACTTGAAGTTGCTGACAACGTCGTCCAAAAAGTACTCGGGAAGACACTTGAAAGCGTCAGGCTGGTCTTCAGGAAGCGGCAGCTCCAGGGGTTCTTTGGGGAAATTGCGGCCGGAGACAACCCTCAACATCCAAACAATAACGTATCGCATGAATTGCATAGAACGGGCTTGCCAAGTTTCATCAAGAAGTATTCCCTCAAGACTGTATTTGAGGGCCAGGCCAAGATCATATCTATCTCTGTACTTTTTTAATGCCTGCTCAAACATTCTGGATTGAAGAGGATTCGCGGACCATCGAGGCCTATCACTCTCAAACCTATCGATCTGCGTCTGCATATGTCGAAGGTCTTTCTCTAGCTGTTCCATCAGGGTGGTCAAGGACTCGCTCCCGTAGTGGTGTGCGGCTACGGTTAGAAAGAAGATTTCGCTAATGAAGTTCGATTCGCCTTCGAGTTTCTGAGAGTAAAACTCGTCTGACGCATGTTGATCAGCGTTGATTTTGGTCTCGTCTTTCATCTGTACTCGCGGGTTTCTTTTCAGATAGTTTAAGTCAATCCTGTCGATCTAGAGAGTTTAGCCTGAGCGTCCATGATTCGGATAGTAAGGTACACACCTTTGTGAAAGCTGCATCCATGAATGGCTCACATAGCTGATCAAGACATGTCGTAATGTTGAACATGAACCCGTCGGAAGAAACCTGGGATGGATCAACCTGCAGAGCTCTTCGCTTATGATTAATATTAACAGACGCTGCGAACCAATCCAAAACTCGCTCTCGCGCCGGTTTTGAAACCCTGACGAGATGGTTGATAATATCCAACAGATCAGAGCTATGGAGCTGCTGGGTCATTCGCATTGCTCTCTGAGCACTAGCTATTGAGGCAGGGTCCTTGGTTTTCGGACTGGAAAAATATGTCATAGTCATTTCTTTCTGCAAGGGAGATATACGGAACCACGGCCCCAGTAGGGTCATCTTCTCATATCTATCGGCTCCGACATCTAGATTGAAGATAGGGGACTCCGTGATAGCATTGGCTAAAGCGGGAAACCGAACAAGACTGCGTAGCGCCTAAAGTAGAGTTAGGTATACCTTCCACCGAGTATGATGATTACGTACCATCACATATGGTTTATAGTCATCATTCATCGACTTCGTGGAGAGGTCCCTGCTCATCTCCTCGACGGCTGTGATAAAGGCTGGTACAACGGATTCGTCTTCGTCTGACCTTTGCATAGCTTCCGCCATGAAATCGTGACAAAGTCCCTGGTCAGAATCCGGTTCCTGTAATAGGTAGGGCTTCAGGGGCGATGAATCCGGGGTATCAAGCCTTTGGTACGCCGTCAGCAAAGCCCCACGTATGTCGCAATAAAATAAAGCGGCTTACATACCCAAACATTTCGGGCATCGTCGCAGCAAAAATGCAGTAGCTCAGACATAACCTGCGAGCTTCCTTCACTACGTCATATTTAGGATCATCAGATCTAGCTTTCTTAAACCCTTTAAACAGCCTGGAAACCCTCTTCCAGCACGGCAGTAGATACTCCAATGGCTTCTGTTTGTCCGCGTCCGATGCAGCTTCGAGTAGCGCCTGGTCAAGTATCGAGACACCCATTCGAATCGGCTGACCTTCTTCCCCAAGCTCTTGTCGCACTCCGGGGAGATATGTAAGCTTCTGCCCATTCATATCACGCCGTACCTGGTCATCCAACGTAATCCTGAATATAGCCCTTAATGTTCGGTCCTCAAATTCTTCAAGTGATTCCCCCGCTTTCTGAGCTGGACGAGGCGGGGCCGGAACTCCCGCGACTGGCGTTGAGCTCATTTCCGCCGGTGATTGATCCGTTCCAGCTTCGCGTGTCGGAGGTATTGATCGTGAGATGTGAATTTGCGGTGTGGAAGTGCTTTGTTCCTCAGGTGCATGGGTATGGGTCGGAGGAGGATGTGAGGGAGTGATCTGAGGGCCATCACCTGCAGGAGAGGATGTTTCTTGCGACGTGGAGGACTGCGAGTTTGACGGCTGGCCACCACCTAGTTTGGCCAGACGCTTGCTCCGAGCCTGGGATAATATTCGCTGTCAGTTGTAGCCCATTGCTTTTTAATTCCCCCAAGAACAAAGCGGACTGGCGGGTTGAGACGGAGCACTCCACCTTCTCAATATCAACTGGATCCCCCATGCTTGCTCCAAAACCACCACTGGGCTGAAGTCTCTTCTGTTATACAGCATATACAGGCATAGAAGAAGTAAAGGAGAAGACAGTCTGTGAGCCAGATATCATGTTGGTTTTTATGAGGATGAACTGTTTGATGCCGATGATGCCAGTCGCTGACTAAACGAAGCTTCACCATCCATGATGTTATCAGATCAACTTATGTACTTTTTTCTCTAAATTTCTCTTCTCTTCCATTTTACAGCTCGGATCTGAGGACCGGTTGAATTGACGCCGAAAATGACTACTTGAAGCCAGAAACGGCCGCCTTTCCACCCGTATCTTTCCACAACGCTCGACGACCACTCGTTATTCTGCACCCGCCCAGCGCTGTTCACTACATCGTCATCCTCCGGTCGTCAACAGATGTTCCCCAAAGTGATGGCGAAAACGACTCCCCTCTGCAGTGAAAGCCAGTTGCCCGGAGTTTTCACCGGGCCTGGTCAGCCGCCTATAAGGCGCTCCGCCCCCCTCTCTTTCGTGTCCTTGCACTCTCCCATTCTCTCTCCTCATCCCCATTCTCCGCGGCCCAGCTTAACCTTCTCGTGTAGCTCCTGCAATGTGGCTCTGAATCGTACATCCAAAGAGACCTCTGCTGGGTAAAAGAAACAACCCACGACCTGACGCCCTTAACACACCCAATTCCGGTGTCGTTCAGACCCTGGAAGCAGCCCCAAATGACAAGGTTCCCCGTTTAACTCCCTCCAGTTTGGCACAGCAATCTGCGTGCGTGCCCAGCGAATGATGGAATTTATTCCCGGCCCCATACACCCAATATTTGCCTAAGGATTGGATATAAAAAGGGCCCTGAAGGCCGCACGAATTGATAAACAACATCCTTTCGTGTCCTCATTTTCGGCTCTTAGGTTTAAACATTAGAATAGCCGAAGCTCGTAAGTTGCTTCACAACCAGCTTGTAACGGGCCAAATTACACACCATTGCCTACTCAAAACAAGTCGCCTGCCATGTGTCAAATGTTGGTTAAGACCACCATATATGCCTGCGGCTGCAGGGAAGTTCGAAGAGCGCCGCGTCCCTGTCCCGAGAATCACCCCGAACCCTGGCCAGAGGCGAACATGGGAAGCTCCCATAACCGCCGAGATAAATGTGCAAAGTGCCGCGGGGCTTCCAACGGCGCCTAGGCGGAGGTGAGTGTATCGAGCCGAGGCTATAGACTTCATTATTGATTAATATAGCCCGAGCGGTGCTCTTTTCTCATTGCACCAGAAGAGGAGCTATCGCACCAATTTTGGAAGACAAGGAGGGAATGAAGAGCGGTATCGGGGTCATTCTCATAGTGTGGGCCTTGTGATGCTGTTCGGGATCTGGCCTAATATACATTCGCTTCGTTCCAAATGTGCCTGATAGCCAGTGAAACGTAAATCCGCATCTTTATCCAAACCATAAGAGTCAGCCAGGATCTGCAATCGATCTTCTGAGAGTCCACCATCGAGGACACAACCTGGAGATCCCGTTAGACACCAATCGGGTAGACAACATATAACAGATAACATACCAAACTTATTCTCCCGGCACTCCCTCCCTTTTCTGACCCTATCTCTCAAGGATTCCGTTGATCTCGAACGCAATTGGACATCATGAGCAGGGCGAACACCGTTAGTATCAACAGAATTGAGGTTTTCTTGCATCTCTGAGGTGCGGCTATACTGCCCGAGCCAAGCCTTTCGAATGATCGTGTCAAGGCTTGGATGATCGGTTTGTATTTTGGGCAGAACCAATGTACCGTGATTGTCAACGGACAGCTCAGGCTTGACTCCATGCTCCATCTGAAAAATAAGCGACCCCATTGCAAACATATCTGTTGCCTCAGATAAAGTCGGCGAGGGACCGTTAATTGGAAGTGGAAAGTCTGGGAAAACGGGATTTGGCTGACCAAGAGGGCTGGCAGCGCTAAAATCGCAGAGAATGGCACGGGCATGTTCATCAAAGAGGACATTGTCAATCCGTACATCTGCATGGGCTATCCCGAGGCTGTGGATATGGCAAAGGGCATCCGTAAGATCACGGTACCAGCGAATCCGATGACGCTGAGCGGGAATTTTATCCTTAGGTATCGAGTGATATCTGCGGAGATAAATTCCCTCAAGTTGATCAGCGTCGATAGCTTCTATAACGTGAGGGTGTGGCCGTCGTTGAAGCAGTCGTAGGACAGTTCGTTTTGTAACAAGTTGGACTGAAAGAGGGTGTCCGAGGCGTAGTGCCAGCAATCGCTGTCAGGGGCATTACTCCCATGTCGCTCAAACAACCAAGACGTCTTGAGAACCGTCTGGTCATCAACTTCGTAGACCTGGGCGGAGGCTCCAACTCCCACTATTTCCAAGCCGTGTTGAGGGTGCACCCGTACGGTGTATGTGTCGCAGTTCGATGTTGAGGCAGCATCAGCCGGTTCATGAGGTCCAAGATCGTCAGGCTTTTCAGATTTAGACGGATGATATCCGATAAAAGGGGGAATTATATGAGACAAGAGGCCAAATCTAATGTATCGCAATGCAGCCAGTGCTGCCGAGTACAATCGCCAGATATACCACAGCATCCTGGAAGTGTATGCAAGCATGAGTTCTGAACTAGGAAATTGGAATTCGATAGTTCTTTAGATGTATACTGTACTGTCAGGTGATATAACAAGGGGAAGGTGTCCTCAATATCGCACATCCTTACAACAACCGTGGAATAGAATCAAGTCTGAATATTAATGGTCTAAATCATTTACAAAAAGGTATGAACAAAGTGTACTCGATTGCTATTAACCACCCGCAAAACGCCAGGAACGTCTTTCAAAAGAGGATACTCTCTGATCCTGAGAGAACACACAGCCAAAGAGCACATCCCGCACGCAAATAGAGGGGGAATAAAAGAAGAGCGATGACATCCTGTCCACATTAATAATTCAAGGACTCCAGCTTCTTACAACTCCGAAGTTCCAGCGAGCGGGCTTCCTTCATCTTGTCCACGTCCGGGAAAAACCAGCCTTGCGCATCTTGTATCATCCGATCTCGTGTCTGAATCTCATTCTCGCATTGATACCGTAATTTCGACACATAATCCACTTCAACTTTCTGATCAACCTGTCGTAGTTTTCTCGGGCTGTAGTCTTCGACTTCTGATGGATTGAGGAAATAATTGAGCTTAAGTTTCGGGGTGGTTCGTTTTAGGGTATGCGGCGGAGACGGCGCGTCAAACCGGACGGATGGGCCGGAGGGAGCTGTGCTAGAGAAAAGGGAGGACAGGAGAGGAAAGAGGAACAATAGGAGGAGCGGAAGGAATTGCGAGAAAGAGGCGCGGTCTTGGGGTGTTTCAGCTTGCTGACCAGGTTCGCGCGGCCGTCTTCGAGGGCGCCCGCCCCCGAACTGGTGTACCCGAAAACCTGGCCCTCCTCCCATATTAAACACAAACGACTGTCCACCTATATACGGTCAGTGACAGAACACGAGGATAAGTCTCCCAGAGCATTACATACCAAATGGTCCAAAAGGCCCACCCATACCACCGCCTCCAAAGAATCGGTTGAATAGCTCTTCAGGCGAGATCTCATCTTCGTACATATATGTCCGCCCCGTTGACTGCGGGAATCCGCCTCCGAAACCACTGAAAGGCGATGAGGTAGATTGCCCTCCGGATGAGAACCTATTATCGGGATCTCCACCAAATTTATCGTACTGGGTTTTCTTATCCGCATCCGATAATATCTGAAACGCTCGCGATACCACTAAAGAATCAACAGGTCAACATCCACGTCCAATCCATCGCATTTCACGAGCAAATATGGTAACATACTCTTGAACGCCTCATCTGCGCCGTCATAACCGTTCTTATCAGGATGTGTCAACAGACTGAGCTTCCGATAAGCCTTTTTAATCTCTGATTCCGTTGCCGTCCGCTCCAGCGCAAGAATCTCGTAAAACGCGGTGGCCGAGCATTTCCGTACTCGAAGAACCGCAGCCTTTTGCTCTGGTGTATATTTCCGCTCCTGGTTTCCTTGGTTATGTTCCCGGGATCTCGCAGCACCACCTCCTTTGGCATCCGCACCGGATGCAGCTGCGGAGGGCATCTCCTTGTTGGAAAAAAAGCCCTATTCAACGGAGGTTGATACGGGGTTGCTTGGCGGGGAAGGAGATTCAGCGAAAGACGGATGTGCTGGGGACGGGTCGAGAGATGAGGTGGCGCCCAGAAACCTCGATGAGCTCAATACGCTCAAGATAAAGAAGAAATATGTCGTTTATGGGCGTCGTCGCATTTGCGCTGGTGCTGGATTCCGTCAATCTGCCATCGATGAAATATGGCCAGATCGAGCGAATGGGAGGCCTGGATGCGGCGTACGGATGTCACATGACCGCCGGTCTGGATTTACTCTGCCCCGGAGGGCGGTACCTAAATTTGTATGGGGTTCTCCTAGGAAACACAAGTACCACTCAGCTTCCTTGCTTGATCATACAACAGCCCGTCGACACCAGAGAAGAGCATTCAAGCTCAGTCGACGCTGCTGCTGCGATATAAACAGTCAAAATGTCAAGCACAGAAAGCCAACCGGCGCCGAAGAAATCATTGATCCAAAATGCCCGGGCATGGGGAGGTAAGTAAGACGTTCTCAAACGGTCCCCTCCGCAGTGCGTTATTAGGTAGCATACTCACCCGATATCTGCCTTCACAGAGTCCTCCTTCTCCCCAAGTCTCCTAGCGACACTGATTGCAGCTCAGCATCTGCGCCCCTTCCAGGCCCTCCCCATGCTTTTCCCACCCGTACTCTTATTCACAAGCTACGTCAATCTATCGGGTTATAAGACGGACGCCGCTGGGATAAATGCTGCGTGGTCCGGCATGTATATCCTACTTGCAGGCCGCAGAAAGTATAGCCTTCGAAATAAATGGACTGTGAGAGGCGCTGTGAGGGGCAGTGCGATGTTGGTGGGATTTGCCAACCTCGTCGGCGGTGGACTCGTATATATGACCGGGAAGCGGGAGGAAGGTGATAAAACGGGCTGAGCTCCAAAGGGAAAATCGAAGGAAATATGTATAACAACCAGGGCAAAGGGTATTGGCTGGAGTTTGGGAGTTCTGGGATAGTATTTTATCGGGATATTTACAATCTACGAACAAGAGATGTTCTCGCCGGAATTACATCGAGAAACTCACTTGCAGCATTTCACCCATTGGTATATAGACCTTGGGAGATCACCCAGTCCCGCACGCCCGGCGTGACCAGCTTCCCCAGCTTCTCTTCGTCCCCATCCTGCGCCGCATTCCTCGCCTTCGTCGAGCTCACGACCTCCTCTCCCGCTTTCTTCCCTTCCACGAACTCGATCCTCTTTGCCCACTCGCTCCGGCCACCAATGCTTTCCATTCTTCCTTCGCCCAGATTCACCAGAAACATTGCCTGTTCCTCCCTATCCCCCCAGTCGTCGTCTGGCCGCAATGTCACCCGGAACCGATGCTGTCTTAGAAATGGGGCCAGGGGTTGTAAAGTGTGCTCGGGAGGATAATACTTTGGATCGAAAATCCTGACAAGGGTATCGTAGCCCGTTAAATGGATCTGTTCGAGGTCCGGTGGGTAGTCTGCTGATGTCTCGATCGAGATGGCCTTGTCGATAAAGTACGGCTTCTTGGTAACGCCAATGTCAATTGCTGGTATGGTAGCTTTGCTGAGCATAGAGTCAGAGTCAATGGTTGGGGAAGTGATTTCTGCGGCAGTGTGTTCTGTGGTCTGGCCGAGGGAGACTTGTAGATCTTGAGCGAAGAGGTTCATCATCACCAACCGGTCCTCGAATGAGGCTGGTTTGGAAGGCTTATCTGCATTTTGCGTAGCTAGCAGAAGTAGCAGCCTGACTGAAGCCAGGTCATTGTTATGCGATTGAAGCGCGGATTTGGCAATGTGTAGGTGGGCTAAGGTTGGAGGGTTAAAGGATGAATCTAGGACGTAGAGAGTCTTTGTTCGCTGGTTTTTAGAATCGAGATAGGCGTCGGAATTGGGAGGTGGAATAGTATCCAATATTTTCAAGGAGCTCGAAGAGACAGTGAATTGATGGATTGCCGATTGATACCGTTGCCGGAGAGCTTGCTGAGGGGCAGAACGGGACATGGCACGGAGAGAAGGGTAAACAAACGTTCGAGATGTGGTCATACAAGGTGAACAGTTGATTCGGCTTCTTCAAAGTGAGCTATTCAAAGAGCGTGGTATTAATTGAGTCTTATTGAACAGGAGACAAAAGAAAGAGATGTTAAAACCGAGACGTCGCTCCTGTGTGATGTCACACCACACCAACGGGCAGCAGACAACACTAGAATATCGACATATAAGTAATACCACCAGGGATTTCGGCATCAGGAAGCGGAATATGAGGAACAAGAGCAATTTACATGGGCCGAAAGAATCGAGACACAGGTATTGACTGTGTCTGGGCTTCATTGACACCTGTCATCGAGCATGATTCCGTTTCCGAGCCGCCAAATCTGCATCAGGCCGAACAAGTCCAGCGTGACGCATCAGCAGGGTGCCCGGTGCAGCATTCTCGAAAAGGGACAATTACGGGCAAGAAAGTCCCTGCCGTGTTCCAACGCGACTGGTTTGGTGGGCAGTTTCCTGGTTCTCACTGTTTCCATTTCGCAAGACGGTTGTGTAGAGGGATCTCACGCCATTTCCCGAGAAAACTGACCGTGTTGTCTGGACTTGGTCAAGAAATTAACAGGACGTCGAGACCCAAGCATGAGCCAATGCAGCGGGAATGGCGGATTTCGAGCTCTTATCGGCTTTCATATCTCCCGTCGGCAGGGAAGATTCTGCGCCAACACTTGCCGAAAAGCCATAGGCGCGGAAAGCCACTTCAGGCCAGGGACTGTCGGAGAATTTGATCCGTAAGATTAAGATGAGCTCCAGGCGTGTCCTTGGGCCTGGCCCTCAGCCATGTTGTCGGTTGACATCACAGATGCCACGAGGCGACGAGGTCAATCCCTGCATGCAATCAGGACTATCAGGGCCTGTCAATTTTTCGAGAAGACTCAAGAGGAGCATCTGTCAATAGACTGGGCGAGCTGGGAACTGTCAACTTCGCTGCTTCCTCTCCGTGAGCCAGGGTGTTGAACTAACAAGAAAACCGTCCCTGCAGATCTCGCGGAGGAGCTGGAAATGGCCCAGATTTCTGAAACAGCTGTGGGTGGGAACACAAGTTTAGCTTTGTTGTGCATTCTTTAACCTTGATATGGGCATGAAAAGTTTGAAGTATAGAACGAATGTCGTGCTGCTCGACAACGGGATTGCGAACATTCAGGGGTTCATGTCGAACCTCAACTCAATTCTTCAGCTCTCGCTAGTACAACAATGCTCACCGATTTAAGGAAGAGAGCGATTTGAACAAAGAACCGTGGCCGTGCGAATTCCCGCGCGGCCTTTCAACAATTCTTTTGGCCTTGTGGCGTTGCCCCTGCAATCCTGGGAACTGCATCCGCACGCCTCAGCGGAGTCGACAATCCGTTCTCCAAACTCTTTCCAAACATCGAATCACATCCATATCTAAATTCTCGGCACACCTCATTCCCCTGAAAATCAGCCCTGTGCAGTGAGCAAAGGCTGAAGCGCGTTTTCAAGGGGGTCAGTGATGACGACTGAAGCCCGGCACCAACGGTTCAGGACACGGGCTGCAGCACGATCTCGAGCGAAGCACCTCAAATGGCCAATCGAGAAGCCGGCTTCAAAGCTGATCCTGGATCTTAATCTCTTGGGCAAGGACGGTCTCCACTTCCCGTTCGCCATGCAACAGAGATGCGGAATGGCTGGGTGAAGACAGCAGAGGCGGGCGGGAGGGAAATCAACTCGCCCCTTGCGAGGATGAAGATGGAGCTGCAAATCGGTTACATCTTCACTTGTTTGTCGAAGATCTTGTTTGATGGACATCTTTGAGGCGATTATCACGTCCACAGCCTGTACGCTGCTCCCGTTGGACCCGCCCACAGGGTTCTCAAGTGTTCAGGCCACAGCAGCCTTTTCTTATCTTTCTCATGTTACGAGCAAGATTCAGCATGCCGAGACACAGGGCCTGTGTCTTTTTGAAGGGCACAGACAGGGGCACTCCCGCCGAGGAGGTAAAGTTGTGGACCCGATCCTTGGACTCGTGCTTTGCTGCCTCCGTAAAGGGGCTTGACAAATGGTTCTTATGTCCCTCGCTTTCCACACCATGGAGTCTTTTTTCTTCGAGCCTGTCTTTTCTCTTCTGGCAACTCCTGCACTCGTTTTTCACTGCCGTTGACGGAGTCTATTCTTCGTATCCAACTTTGTCATTCTTTTTCCAAACGGTCACATTCGCAGGGCGAATTGATACTACTCTTGTCTCTCGTTTCCAAAGACAGCTGCTGCAGCCTTCGTTGAATCTAAATTTAGCCAGCGTCAAAGACACAAGAAGGCTCGAGTCGAACGAGAAACCTGCCTTATCTTCCAGGACCGGTTAAAATTCACACTTTTCTTCAAGATGCACTTCAAGGCTCCCGTTGCCCTTGCTGCCGCCCTTGTGGCGGTTGCTGAAGCTAACCCAGGCGTATTGGATATCCTTTTCGGTCGTGGAGAACACCATAGCAAATCCACTGTCAGCGTGCTACCTATTCCGCCCACTTCAACTCCATTCACGCTTGTTCCGACCGAGACTTTCCCAACAATTATTCCTGGCACTGGAACAGGCCCAGGAACAGGGACTGGCACTGGTACCGCCACTGGCACCGTGACAGGCACTGGAGGTATTCCCACGGGCCCTCTGCCCACGATCTCCGAGACCATCACCGTTACATACACTCAGGGAACCGGAACCTCAGCTAAAGTCGTGACCAAGACGATTTGCCGTCCAGTCACATCTGAGCCTGCTGCTCCTACTACGAATGAACCAGCTCCCCCTGTACGTCGATGCTCTACAGCACTCTGTCTATCCAGCAGCAAGCTAATCAAGCCCGTAGGCTCCCACCAGCGACAACAGCTCCCCCGATGATGAGGAGAAGACAACGACTGTTTCATCTACATCCACAACCACCCAGACTCTGACCGTTGGCCCTACCGATGGCCCGGCCCCAAGCTGTGCGCCGCCAGTTACTGTGACAGAAACTGTTAGAGAAACAATCACAGTGGTATGCACCCTCGCCATCCCAATATAGCATCTCTCCTAACTCCCTACAGACTGCGAATCCTCCTCCTCCATCCCCTACTGATGACGAGCCAACCGAGAGCCCAACATTGGTCCCAACCGAGTCCCCGACCTTGGTCCCAACTAACGTTCCTACTGGACCGGGCTCAACATTCACCAAACCGCCATATCCTACCGGTCCCGGGAGCAGCGCACCATTCCCAACTGTACCAAGCACCGGCTTCGTGACCAGCACAGTTTCGGGCAGGCCCTCTGCAGGGCTTTACTAGATTCGAGCCCTTGAATGCAGGTTGACGGTATGGACACTCGGAACGAGGCTTCTAATTTTGGGAATACATCTCAATGGCGAGGCTTCCAAGAATAGAGAAAAGCGGGTTGAATGTCGAATTTACCTCCTGACCTCATCTCTATCAAATTCGTTTTGAATATTCTCTTGTATTTTTTTTAGAACTTTTTACTTCTTTTCACTTTCCTTGACGTGCTGCGGTATCTCCGCATAGGCAATTTATTCTTCTTCTTTTTTTTTGTTTCAAATTTCGAAGATAAAACCAGCCTGGAGGATCGCAATCCGAAAAGTTCATTCCTTGATCAGAAAAGAAACCAATTCGACGCACTTCAGTTATTTGTCATTCTTGATCTCAATCACTCAAGATCTCGATCGATCCTCCACGTCATCACTGAACTTCGGAGGCTGGTGCTGTGAGGCTCTCACACTTGCGCCAGTACGAGAAGCCCACGCCACGCAGCCCCATGCAAGCTCGTTGATAAAGTTTCCCTAGTGCGATCTCCGAGTGAAGTTGAACATGAAACCATCATGAAAAGATCATCAGAAACAGATCAGCAAATCGATATGCAACGTCCGCCTTCTCCCTCCAGAACACGCAGGCGTGCGAAAGATTGACCCGCGGCTGAATGATATCCCCAAACCGACCCCTTGAAAGCATGTGCAGACAAGCCCCTGTCGATATGTCTATTTCCGGCCCCAGCCCAAGCCTCGTATCTGAACCCCAAGTTCCCTTTTGATTCAAAAGCTTCAATCGTGGTGAGAGAAAAGTCCACGCGTTCACCTCGCTTTGTCGCAGAAATACGGAGTTCGGCCTCGTATCCGGCTCCCCCAGAGCCCCAAACTTCCTCCATCTCTTCTTAGTGCCCACCATTCTCGCACGGCCATTTCCCCGCGTGGGCCTCGGCCTCGTGGGCGAGTGGATGGGTGAAACACGGACAAGACTCAAAGGGAGGGGAAATCCGGTCAGTTCTTCTCCGTCCTCGCGTCTCGATCAGATATGTTTTGCGTCAAGTTCCGAACTTCAACATGGCCTTTCAAGGGCTTCGCTATCCGAGATGCGAGAAGTGCACAGAAATAACGGACGGCGAACTCGCGATGGCAACCCATGCAGAAAGACAAGCTTTTCTGGGCCTTTCAATGTTCTTCCATCGGCCCAGTTCGATTCGCGTTTGCTCTTCGCAGAGATTGGTGCTTTCTTCCATCGAGTGCCATGAGCTATGGGAATATCTTCCTCTTTCTCCGGCAATACCGCCTGCAGGATTTGAGGTGTCGACGACCCCCGCTGCGTCGGAGCCTTAACTGATTCAAGCAGCTTACCTGTGGGCCGTGGATGTTCTCTTTGGCCTTGAAGCCTTGCTGTCTGCGAACAAAGGGGGGAAAGAGGCAAATAGTGGCAGAGGTAGATTCCTTCCTTCTCTTCTGGTGTCAACCGGTGAAACTGGGGTTCGACCTTTCGCGTCGTCGGTTAGCGACGTCGGCCGCTCCTTCAAGGCGGTGTATCCCCTCAGGTTGAAATCCGAGGTACCCCAAAATCAATGCCGAGCTTGCAAGGGCGTCTCTTTACAAATGGCCATTTCTGCCCTTGTGGCCTAGGAGGCCAGAGTTGGCATGTTCATCGGATTCCAAAACATGGCAAGGGGAAAACGGGATATGGCGGGACAGCATGGTTTATGTCGAGTGTCTAGTCACAGAGAGGGTCGGCGCTGCTCCCAACAGATAATACTCAGAACAAACCAGGGCGTGGCTTTCGTGACCTTTGGGTCAACCATGTCAAATCGGTGACAGCAAGGCTCGGGGAGGCCTCGTCGGGTGATCATCAACAACGGCTTCCCAGCTCCCGCCCATGGACGATGAGGAGGCTTGAGATCAAGGGGAGCTCGAAGACCGAAACTACGCTCCCCGCTGTTCCGATGCGAGCTAGATGTCAGGCTGCTTTGTTTCCCAAACAAGCTTACACATTGTTGATGTCCGGAATAGCTGCGAGACCTTCACGAGCAATCTTTCCTCGCATGCGTTGCCAGTCTAGCCATGTAAGCCCCTGGAGAAGACAATCTGCTAGATCATCTAATTTCCCAAGTTCGTCGACTGTCTTTGAGTCAACATCTGCTACCGAAACGGCTATTTCTTTGCTCTTTGTTATTCTCTTCTTCTTGCTCATAGGCCGTTTCCCATTCTTATTCCACTTCCTCAGGTATGCGGCAGCCATCTCGTTCGCCTGGCTGTCTTTGTCCAGGGCGACTTTCTTTGGCGTCGCTATGTCGATGTCCCCGGAACCAGGAGAAGCAGAGCCCGTTATCCATGTCCCAACAAGGTCAATTTTGGCCTTCTTGCCCTCCTTCGAGGTGGTTTTCTTCTGCCTTCCGTTCCCCCCCTTCACCTTCTCATTTATCTGAGGGAGCATCTCAAGCCAATATTTCGCTACCCGTTGCGGTTCCACCCCCTGAATTATAATGTCTTTGTCCTTGGTGAGCTGCTTCAAAGTATGTAAAACGGCGTAGAGCATTCCTTCAAACACACCGACACGAATAGTCCACTCTTGAACCGCGCTACCGCCTCCAGTCCGAAAACGCTGTCTCTCAATGAGGATGTGTGTTGGCTTATACATTGAGATTAGCGAGTTAACGAGAGTATATGCGTGTGCGGCATAAAGAGCCGGCGCGAAAGATTCCTTTTCTTTCCCGACTGCAGCATCCGTCTCTGTATCCTCGCTCAATATAGCGTCGCCTTCCTCCGGTTTCGACAAGTTTGAGATAGGTTTAGATTTAGATGTCTCCTTGCTGCCTTTGTCTTCCTGGATCCCAAAGTCTGATGCAGGCGAGTAAAAATCCGGCCCTTCAGACGGAAAAGCAGAGACTGCAAGACGAGTCCAAGCGTTCAACACCGGAGTGCGTGACTGCACTGAGGATTCAGCCGTACTTCCACTTTTGAGAGGCGGAACCAGCAAATGCGCATATGCCAAGTTTCGAATCCCCATATCAATGCTTAAAATACTCAAGGGCTTGTCATGATCCGTCACGTCTCCGCCGTTGCATTGTTTTTCAACGTTCAGCGCCACGTTCGAACGGCCATTCGTAGATGACGAGCTCGGTAATCCGCAGCCGTGCTGTTGTAATGCACGCGTCAGGCGGTCTATTAGAACGGGTTTTGTCCCAGATGAAGAAACCCCGGTTAAAAACGCGATTCTTTGTAGCTGGCGTGCCTTAAGGGAGGGTAGCCATGTGCCCGCGGCGAGAGCTCGGGACGAGACTCGCATTCTCTTGGATGCGGATCATATGAAGAATAGCGGGTTCGGGTATTAAAAAAGCTAAAAAAGCGTCGCAGCAACGATATATCAAGCAGGTTGAAGAGGTGTTTTCTCCATCCAACGGAGTAGGGCCACGTAATGCACGCGTAGCTACCTAATTCTGGCGTGGATAACGACCGGAAAAATGAAAGACATTAATTATTGATATCATTCCTGCTAGACATGTCATGCCGGAAAAAAAAACAGCAAAGCTGTGGAAAAGCTTCAAACATGAACATCTCTAATTGCTATATCACGTGACAGACACCAGCCCCTTTTCTCTTTCGAAGATTGCTCGTTGGGAGTGTTGAGCTCTATGCTTAAGATATGTCACTCTATGTTTGGCTCAGCTATCTATTGCCTTGCTGCCTCTCAGAGGGTGGATCTTTAGATACGTCCAAGAGGGCCAAGGAGAGAGCATGCATTGAACTCCATTGCTCACTCTTTGCAGAGTGGCCGGATTCATTTTCTACAAGGCTGTTGTGCATTGAAAAACGGAAGAAAAGCAATCTGGATAATCTCACATTTTGTAAAAAAGAACATGAATCAAGCTCCGAATGTGGAATACACGCTGAAACAAAGTCATGAACATCGCATACAGGGGATAGCGCAAACGCTTGAAAGAGCAAGAGAAGGGATATTAACAAGGGCAGGGAGGAAGTGGTGAAAATGTAGTCTATAGATAAACAGGGAAAGAAAAAGAAATATGCCAGAAAGGAAATCCTCGCTCATTGAAGAGCACCAGGAGCTGTATCGGTGTCGAGTGGTATATGTAGGTCGAACGGCGAAAACACCATCATTATATCTTTCATCGACCTCGAAAGTCGAAACTGCTAGGGTCCGGGATACTATACAGGATAGGCCCCCAGACTCGCCAGTGTAAAACGCAAATATGTGCCAAAACCTTCGCAACACTTTCCACATCCGGAAATGGGAATTCCAACCTGTCGCCTGCGTATTGTCTTGGCCGTTGATCCTCGCATATTTCAAGAGGAGTCATGAACGCGTATCGGTCAATGTAATCTATTGTAGCTGCTTCCAGTTGTCCATATATCGACCTTTGGGAGTGTTGGAATTGCTCTGAGCGGGGCGAAAAGGAGGACTCGAGCCTCCTTTCGACGGATGATATGAGATGCTCGCTTGGCAGACTGTTCGCGCAGTAATCTGACCCCGAAAGCATTCTGGCAATTTCCAGAGAAAGGTTTGTGATGTGACCACTCCAACAACCTTGGTCGGCACTGTCCCAAAAAGCTGACCCAGACTCGTCGCGGCTGTCATTGGCTCCAACGACGGGATATAGTCGGTGCTGGAGGGCAGAGAGCGTTTGACGGCACTGGAAAATGCGGCGATTAGGCCTCGTCGCCTCGACCTTGAAAACGAACCAGCATATTTCCAGACCGATCAGATCTTGAATTGTCCGTCTCAAACCAGCCAGACGCTTGAGGTCAAATTCGAATGTATCTGGGAATGGTGTCGGCTTGTTGAAAGCAACGAGACTGGGCAGGATCCCGCTTAAAAGAGCAACAACCTCGAGATTCTTTACGTCCACTTGTTCACGTCGACCCAGCCGCCACTGCATTAAAACGTCATGAAACCATCTCCTGGCAGCCTCGGCATCAATCAAACCCTTCGTAATCGTACTGATGAAATGGTTCTGCAGGTAGCGAACAGTATCATCGATCAGGATGACTCTGAAAGCGGGGATTTGGTGGTTGGTCACATCCTGAATTAGACGGTCAGCCTGTCCAGGTTATTTGCAGTAGCATTGCCCACTCACCAGTTTCATACCCTCGAGTATCTTAAACATTGTTGCCAGGCCCTCCACAAGGATGTTCATGTCCTGCGAGGCGTAGCCCGCATTGATTTGACTAACCATTTGATCGACCATCCCGTCACGCA
The DNA here is from genome assembly GCA_039700045.1 of Malbranchea zuffiana. Lineage (NCBI taxonomy): Eukaryota > Fungi > Ascomycota > Eurotiomycetes > Onygenales > Malbrancheaceae > Malbranchea > Malbranchea zuffiana. The sequence continues at coordinate 145,291 of JARUPO010000018.1, read as the reverse complement.
TGGGCGCACAGCGCATCTTTAACAGGGCAGCAAGCCAGTCCACCAAGCGGCTTAAATCCAGAACCCCTCTCCGGAATTGCTGCATGCGCAGCGGTATATCCAGATTATCCGTGATGGTGAGATGATCACGCTCCGGAACCAGTGTCCAGAGTACATCTTTTAAAGCTTCCAACAAGTCAGGTAGCCGGGGCTTGAAAGAAAAAACGGGTTCGTTTCTGTTCACATCAGAATCGCAAAGGTCGTTCTTGGCACAGAATGAGAAGATTGAAAGCTCAAGTGCGATTGCTTTCCAGTATTCTTCCGCTGCGCGAAGCTTTTCCCGATCTTGTCCATCATCCTGGCGTTTAAACCTGAGATAACGATCGAAGTTGATATCTACCCTGACACGGATGTTCCCCATAATACGGTCAAGGTCGAGATCCCGTAGGTGCTCCTTCGTGACAGGTGGAAGGCGAGGGGCTTCGCGTAACAAATTTAGGGCTTGTTTGTCGATGCCCATGCTCGACGGAACGAACAGGATTGCCTCGCCGGCATTTTCGGGCGGGTCAGGGGCGGGGGGTAGTATAGAAGTCGACTGGTCATCGCGGCATGATGACAGTGAGGTCGACGATGTTCGATTCTCGTCAAGCAAATTGCTATTAGCGTTCGATGGCGCCGGCGAGGTTTCTCTTGAATCATGCTTCGGGACGCTTTTCGAATCTCCAGCGGCCCACCTCGACGAGAGGTAATCCCCGGGGCCTTCGGACGCGCTTTCTTTGGAGCTCCCCCCAGCCGACTTCGACTTTTGCTGTAGGTTCATCCCGCTCTGTATACTATGACAGGCAGCTGTTAGGGAAGTATAAAACAGGCTGAGGCACTCCCAGTATGCCTCAGCTGCCTTGACGAGTTTTTCGGTGAACTGCCACACAATGACAGAAAATAGCAGCTATAAGATAGTGCTGTAGTCAATCCACACACTGTACAATTCAACAAGTCTCTGCCGGAAATGCAGTGACACAGGAAATTAGACAAGAGGAAAAATGACTTCAGAGCTCATGTAAAAGATGAACAGATATCCTTGAACACAGTAGAAAAATGGTACTGTGGAGGGGAAAATGGTCGTGGTAGTGCGTGGATGCACGGTCACAACCAACATGCAAAAGAGCAAACAACTTGTGAGGACGCACAAGCAAGATTAGCAGCAATGGTTCATTAACAATGCTTCTGAATTCAAAATATACCCACTCAACTGTGTTTCCTTAAGCTCTTGACACGGTGCACATTGTTTGATTCAAAAGAACTAGGAAACGGCCCCCAACAAGTGCACAAGTGAGAATTTAAAGGGTAAATCAAAATGAGTACTTGCTGAACGAGAAAATTCGACGTCTCGGGCCCCGCGCTGCCTTGCCGAGTTAAATCACCAATAAGGACTTGAAAGAGGAAGCGATGGCGAAGATGCTCGAAAAGTGAGGCGGAAATCGTTCGCTGACTGGACTCCGGCGAGGACAACAAAGTTAAAACCCTGAAAAGAAAGATATTCGCGGGCAACAAGTGACCGCTGGCAGGCCAGTGGTGAGCTGGTCATCGAAAATATGAACGACATTTGTCTGCTCAGTCCATGACCGATCTTGTCTTTTTTCAACATTGGCGGTCCGGCGTTGAGAAGTCAACCATTCCAGCCTCCCATGATTAGTATCAACCTGTCGGTCGATCGGGACATGGAAAGCTTGCTCCCAGTTGGGCAGTTCGCATACGAATGCACAGAATTGTCACCATCCTCCAGAGAAAAAGTTGATAAGTCCCGTGGAATATTATTCAACGCCATGCTACTAGCCGTAATTGAGGATGGATATTTGCCACAAATCTCAGGACCGGAAGAGAGTCGTGCCAGCGGGAGCGGAGAACCAGGGTTTCTCATCTTTTCTCATATGCAGTGGGCCGCCAATTGTAAGTGAGTTGCGAACAAACAAAGATAAGGGGTGTCCTCAGAAGTATGACTAGCGCCCCAACGCACTGAAAGTACCCCAGTCCCACATCAACGAGCGCCTTGTTCCAGATCGTTGGGAAGACCATGATACCGAGCCACATCAGCGAGGCTTGCAGCGTTCATCCTTTCCTGAAAGGCATGGCTGCGTTGCGCGAAGCTCCAGGAACTAGCGCTGAAAGTCGCCGGAAATGTATTGTCCCTCCCGTCAAACCAGGCATGGAGTGCAATAAAATATATGTTGTTGAATGGATTGCAAGTCGAGCCGAGTGACAAGAACTCCAGGGTCTCCCAGTGGAGCGAGCGGAGAGCGGGAGCTCCGGCCTGAGACGCACCCGAGTATGTGAAGGAACACTGTCTCACGAATGGCCGGACTGGAGGGCAAAGAACGGAAACCAATGGACCTTCACCGCTTGTGTGACAGGGTTCTCCAAAAAAAAAAAAACATGCAATGGCGCAGGACAAACGCTCGTATCCTGTCTGTTTTGATTTCCAATTGGCTAATGTGACCGGCAAAGGGCAGCTCCAAGCTCAGACAAAAGGCCGAGACCATAGACGGTTGGGTGGGAACACAGAGAATCGCTGCTCTTGCAAACCCTCCTCCCATGAGTTTGTTTGTCCTCCCTTTGAACGCAAAGAGCAAGGATCTTAGTGGTGACTTGTCTTCCCGATTCTCAGAAGAACAGGGTTGCCAAGGGGACATGATACTTAATTGAAGAGAATCCTGACGATAACGGGCGAATCTCCACGAGACAAGAACAACCAGCGATGGGGGCGCTGGGCGGTACTGTACCTCTCTCGGGCTCCCTGGGTGCCACGTACCCCTGATTTGGCGCCCATGATGGCTCTCGCCAGCCGATTTTTGGGGCTTCGATCCCAGCAGCCGAGCTCGGCTGGCGGTTGATGAGATTTTCACGCTGCAAAGAGCGGTGGCCGACCGATGGCTCCAAAAAAGCAAAAAAAAGACCTAACGGAATCAAAATGAGGTCAGAAGCATGATGAGGCTCCAGATTAGGGCTTAGGGCAAGGTGCCAGGTCGGTCACGTGGAGGTACACCAGTTGCCCGATTGGGTGCCTCCTTTTTCTCAACGTCCAGCGTCGTCGAGGACTCGAGGACTCGAGGAACCATGTCGCCCTGGTTTCACCGCAGCCTTTGCCGAAGATTCACATCCCGCAGCCTTTGCCGAAGAGCTGCGTTGCAGATCAGTGAACTCTGTCTCTTTCTCTCTCTCTTTGAGCTATTCTTGCTGCGAGCTGTGACTCTGAAAGACGTTCATGGTGCAACGTCTTCCCCGGGCGAGTCAAGGGACCCGCTGTGTGCTCCGTGCAGCGCACATACAAAGTTCCCAACCAAGTCGTCTTTGCGTTCCATGACCCTAGTTATAAGAAGTAATGATCTGTTCTCTAAGGCTCGACACAAACAGGGAATGACTGTTGCGCCGTGGCTTGGAGGACTTGCAGATAGCCGTGGGAGGACGGAGAAAGACGTCTTCAAGTCATTCAGGCTCTGTTTGTGCTTCCTCAAAATTTGACTGGGCACCCGAGGGCAATTTCTTTAACTGCTTCGAAGCACCCACAAATCCAAACCCAGCAGTCCCTGACCACCTCGTTTCGTGCCTTGCAGCATAGCAGCCCCAGGAGCCCGGATTGGCCCTCATCCGGCACTTGGTCGCCTTGTTTCTCAGGAGATGAGGAGAATGGCCGAAGGGCGGAACGCCTGGACTACCCCGACAACGACCGTGGCTGGAACCACCCCTCTATCAGTTTGGCGGGTGTTCAATACGTCTGGTGCACATATTTAATGTCATTTGCCTTGTACGGGCCTGATTGTAATCCCGCCGTGACATCATTCTCAGCCGAATAAAAGTCCCCGGGGGCTGCGTGACTGCGTCCGTCGGTTGGAAAGTTTCTCTCCGAAGCAGAGGAAACTCTGCACATCTCAATCGCAGAACAACTCAAGGAACATTTTCGACCGAATGTCACCATTGAAGTCGAATGAACTAGGATAGACACCATTTATGTCCTTCTGCGCGCGCGCTGCTACCGCCCTTGGTGAAGCAATGCTTCAGACAAAGAATCAAAGCATGCATCCATTTTTCGCATTCTGTGTAGGATTCTGCGCCAATTCTATACGCTTTCCTTTGTGTTATTTTTGGCGACCCCGTACCGTTGGCGTCGATCCAAATCCCTCCCTCATGGAGTTGTTACCCCAGTTATAATATTGGAAGTTCAACGTGACGTCGAGAAACGATGATGCCTCGAACGATCCACCTACAAAGTGTCAGAAGATATTAGCAAGGAGGAAACTGAGGACTGCTTCCTCACTCGCTCCCTGTAGCGTTTTTATACTGGCCATGCCGAAATCCATGGCTTTCCCTCTCCTCCAAGGAGCTTCTGGCAGAATCCTTTGACCTTAACACGCCTCAATAACATGTTGCAGCGTTATTGAGGACTACTTCCGGAAACGTGGAATGAGAATATGTTTCTGGAACTCTTTCAATTGAGTTCTGGCGAAGTTGTCTGGCAGCACATGACTGCCTTTGTCCAGTGTCGTTGGTGTCGAAGCTCGAGTGCGCTACAAAATCCCATAAATAAGAGCGGCTACGAGCTTTTTCGAGTCATTTGAGCAATCGAAAAAACTATCACGGGATTTGCAAGGCATCGATTATTACTTCGGAGAGCGAAAGCATGAATCCCAGGAATATTCTATTTTTGGCCTCCCACGCAAGCGGGGCGGTAACGGCTATACCCCAAAGGAGGATACCCAATCAGGCTGGGATTGAAGTCAAAAATCTGTCGGATGCTCCAGCTCTTCCACGCAGCTCGGCTGCCAAGCTCGTTACGAAGGAAGAGGGGAGCGAAGATCGGCTTTTCTTTTGGCTCTTCGAGGCGGAAGGCGAAGCCTACGACGATAATCTTATCAGTATGCGCCCACTATACACGGATTGTTGTTGTCTCTAACGTGGCATATAGTATGGTTTAACGGGGGCCCTGGCTGCTCATCGATGATCGGAGCGTTCACTGAGAACGGACCGCTCACGTTTGACGGGAACAGCACTCGACTTATCCGAAACCCTCATTCCTGGACCACATTGGGCAATGTATTGTACATTGACCTGCCGGTTGGAGCGGGTTTTTCCACGAGCGGTAACCCAGCGGGCGTGAAGACGGATGAACAAGTTGTTCGGAATTTTCATGATTGGCTGCAGACGTTCTTCAAGGTGTTTCCTAACCTCAAGAGCAAGAAAATCCACATGATGGGAGAATCATATGGCGGACTATATGTCCCATATTTTGCAAACGAGATTCTCAAGAATAAGAACGCTCTTGGTCTCAAGCTTGCTTCGATCTCCATGGGGAACGGCGCCGTCGGGAACAATGCTGCGATGTCCGACGTTGTCGCAGGGGCATATATCAAAAAATATGTCACGGATCTAAAAGTTCCAAACGACATCAGAGAAGTGTTCTCAAGAGCAGACCGCATCTGCCGCTTCGATTCCATCTTAGAAAAAGCGAACAAATACCCTCCTAGAGGCCCGATAGAGATTAAAAACAACCCAGAAGCACTGAACTTCAAGCGCGACCTGGCTAAGACAGCAGCTCGTATGGACAAGAGCAGCAACGCGACCGATGGATGCGATATCAAACCTAAGACCCCAGAGCAAGTCTTGACCTCCATCATGAATTCAACTTGCTACGGGCGTTGCGCAACCTTTTCTACCGCATCAGATTATTTCGCTGCCAAGGACCCCTGCTTCAGCATCTGTAACATCAAAGCAAAATGCGGCGACCCGGAACCCACAGCGCAACTGACAGCCTACCTCAACCGTCGCGATGTCCAGGAGGCCCTGGGCGCCACACGAGATACATTCGGAAGCTCCGCCCGCCGCCCACAACAACCACGCCAGGCACTTCCAGAATTCACGTTCGAGGCCTGCAACAACACTGCCCGTTCCCCACTCCTCGCCACCCACCCAACGCCGCCAGCTTACTCCATTCTCCCAGACCTGCTCACAAACCACAAGCTACCCGTCCACATCTACCACGGGAAAGACAACATGCTCATCAACCACATCGGCGTCGAACTCGTTCTGCAGAACATGACCTGGAACGGCGCCCAGGGATTTCGAGAACAGCCGTCATCCCGACGTGGGTTTGGAGGGAGGACATGGTCTCCTGCTGGACACCGCTTTTCCGCGCCTGAGACGGCGGGCGTGTATGTTGCTGAGAGAGGGCTGACGTATCATCTGTTTAATGATGCAGGGCATTCGGTGCCGAAGGATCAGCCGAAGTATATGTGGGACTATGTGAGGACGGTGGTTTTGGGAAACTAGGGGCTGCGCTGGGAGGGATGAAGTGAGGATGGCATGGTTGTGGATGGGAGATTAGTGCTGCTTACTTCTTTGCCGCTATGTTCTTTCCAATGATGACTTGTTTGGGATAGATCGAATGCTAGGGTTCGCAATATCATACACCAAATTCATCTCAGAGTAAGTATTCATAACTATCATTTAAACACTATGTAAAATCTGTTGCCCTTTATATATGTAAACTCCTAATTAATCCTGTAGAGCAAAATAACAAAAATCAATGTTCAGAGGATAGATAGAAAAACCCCAGGGTAGATATACCGAAGGAAATCGTGGGACAAATATCGTTATATCCGAAGCGCCTCCCGTTTTTTATCCACAACTCCCAGCGGTCAGATTGAGGGAATAATAATCAGAGACGAAATAGAACAGATACTCCATGCGAGGGGTCGGAAAGTAAAATGGTTAAGTAGATTACCGGTCGTGGTCTTTTACTTTTCGGTTTGAAGGTAGGGAAAGTGATCAAATTGTGTCGTGGGATCGTTGTGTAACAGGTTCGCAGCGCATACGAGGGCGAAACGTAGCAGCACATGAAGGCAAGGAGGCGCCACCGGTGGGAGGCTTAGTTCTCGTTGTTGAAACTGGGGGGTGCAAGCCTATACTATCGGCGATAGAATAGAGGGGCAGGTCCAGACATCGAGAGCAGGGAGTCTGCTCGTTGGAATACATCTCCGGCGAAAAAGCGGTCGCTAGACGCACTTACTGGCGCGGAAGGCACAGTAGCCTGCGCAGCAGGTCCTAATGCAGCACTTAGAGGTGTAGCTGGCATTGTGACTGACTGCGGCGACGAGGAGCTGCTGACAGAAGCCATCGATGAATTTGTCATACTCGAACTAGCGGAGCCGGAGAAGTTCTGAATATGGTGCGGCTGCAATGGTGGCGGTTCCATAGAAGAGTTCGGTGCATTGAGTTCTGCAAGGTATGACCAAGGCGACGCATCGATCAACCGGCCAGCCTCCCTACTCGCCTTTTGCACAGGCCGAAGAATGGCGACCATGTCGGGCGGGAGGAGTCGAAGATTCTTAGCTTCCCGCATGTCCATCACTAGCTCGACAAATGATACAATGAACGTCTTGCACAGCTGCCAGAATTCACGCTGATTCCGCATAGCGCCACCAGGCTCTTTCAGCTTCATGCTTGAAAGGCGGATTTGAAGAGCATCAGAAGCATCGACGCAGGTACGGCAGCGGAAAATCAGCTTATTCAAAAGATTTTGGATGTACTGAGGAGCTCTCGTCTCCTCTGCAAGTTCGAGGCACTGGGTAAATTGGCGAGCGGTCACAGGAATAGACTGTTGTGCTGCTCGATATGCGAATGTAAGCTGAACGAATATCTTTTCAAACAGACGTTCTTCTTCATATTCATCCAACCCGGTCATGGGGTTGATACGACTTATTGTGGCCGAAGAAAGTGTGCCGAACGTTTCCCCGGAGTGCGGGGTGGCGAGAGAAGACGGTATCGATGAAGTCAATAGGGTATTAGACCGGCTGCTCGACCGGCTTCGACTACCTATACTAAGGGGAGTCACCATCGAGTGGTTGGTAAGAGAATTAAACGGCGGTGGATAAGGATGAGAAGTAGGTGGCGGTCCGCTGGGGGTTGGCGGAGTTCGATGCTGTATCGTAGTCTCACTGCGAAGTCGCCTTGTAGCTTGAGGTTTAGCTTTCATTGGAGTCACTGTTGGTTCGGCAACTGGGCCTGGTGTTATTTTCTTCGCCGTATTCGAAAGAGATGGTGGACCGGAATTCAGCGGCTTCTTGGTTTTTGCGTCGATCCCAATTCTCATGCAAGCATTTCGAAGTTCAATGAGGCTTCCATAAATGACAAGGAGCAGAGATCGGATATATTTCGGATCAGCAAGCGATATGATTTTACCTGCGTTGATTCGTAGTTGTGTACCGACATGCGTGTATGCCATGATGCATGTCTCGCACTCACGCTTAACGGCATCAGTTGCCCGTTTTGCCGCGTCAAGATCTTGCAAGTCAAGGCCTTCGGCATTTTCGAGTGCGTCGTTCAGTTGATCGACGTGGATGGACGCATGGTAAAAGAAAATCTCCAAACTGCTTCTCCTATATTCTTCCGCTTTAATGACGTCAATCAAGGCCGATATATGTGGATGAATCTGGAAAATGGAGTAAAGGATGCCCCTTGCGGCTTCGATGATAGGGATCGTCACTTTCGCTTTCACTTTGTGTTCGGGGAGGCTTGACATGCGTCGAAGGAACCCATCTCGCAGTCGTTTTCGTTCTTTCGGGCTGCTTGGGCTTGAAGAGCTGCTTCCATTAACAGAGGTGCGAAGTAGAGATCCATGGCTCAGGCCGCGCAGGTGGCTATTGCGATATGGTCTAACTTCATCGAGCGTACCCAGATTTCTCCCAACTAAACCCATACGTCTGTTCCGGGACGAAGCAGGGCCTAGTATGAATCCTTCACTGTTACTCCGGTTACGTTCATTTCCTCCAGCATTGGAGATAGTATTGCGATGAAAACCGTTTGCTATGACGCTTTGACCGGATGCAATTCGATGATGAGATCGCAACGGAATTGGTGGCGGCCGAGATAAGGAAAGCGATTTTGAATCATTAGAAGGGTCTGCTCCATTTGGCCGTGGGACAACAGGGAATCGATTTCGTGGTTTTGGCGGCTTTGGAGTTTCCAGAACGCTGTCACTGCAATGGCTTGTTAGAGACACAACTAGGAGGAGTAGGACGTCAGAACAAACCTCATCTCACTGAGGCTCTCCATGTCCAAAGGCGTAGGCTGCCTGCTTCTGAGATACCTCTTTAGCTCTGCAGTTATCGCGCTCTCCTTTTCGTTTTCAGTCATTTCGGTGACAGTTATATCTGCCTCCTTCATATCTAAGATGCGCTTCAAGGGGTATTTCAAAGGATTTCCGGACACCTTCAAGACCTGCAGCTTATTCATTTCAGACAATTCGTATGGCAAGTCTTCAAGGACATTTTGCATGATTGACAGAACTCGGAGTGATGTAAGATTTCGAACGTCCCCGGGAATCTTGTCGATCTTATTCCGGCTTAGATCAAGGATTTCGAGGAAAGACAGGTTATATACCTAGATCAGTTAGATATTGGGCTAAAGGACTGTTAAATGTGAGTACATACTGCTTTAGGGAATTCCGTGAAGTTGTTTGCACGGATGTTGAGGTAGCGAAGATGTATACATTCGGAGAATCGAGAAGGAATTTGGTCAATGGAATTGTTCGATAAAGACAATCTGCTTATTGTTAGCACTGGGATAGCTCGTCACATAATGTGCGAAGGCCTAGATGCGCTTCCACCAGGCAAGCTCACCTTGCAACCTCATCCTTTATTATTTCCACAATCTCTTCTGGAACCCAGCCAATATTCTTATGGCCGAGGTCGATAGTCAACTTTGGACGAACGACATCCTCAACCGCTTCGCTCCCAGCGAGAGAGCGCTTCGTTTCCTGAAGGCCGTTGTCAACAGCATTTTTGGCCAACTCGATCGTCTTTTCCTGGCTGAGGAGCTTCGAGGGCGGTTGCCGGATAGGACGAGCGGTATAGTCATAGCTAGCCGAAGGTCCCAGATGGCCCGACCATTCTTTTCCATCCTCACTCGATTCAGCCCGTATCGGCCTATGTGGTCGAACGGCGGTCTCGGTGCGGCTCATGGTAGCGGTTTGGCAATACGTCCGAATTGGCCAGCAACGGATGTTTCACAAAAACAAGCTAATTAATATCCAACTAGGATATTCATTTAATAAGCTTTGGATGCCGCCAAAGGGCCCGGAAGACGAAGAAACGAGATGAGAGACTGCATAATAATCGAGAGTATCGATGGCTAGTTTTCGAACGGTCGAGGAGCATGCGGAGCAGAGCGGGCGATCCTTGAACGGCTGGTCGTCTGTCTCCCCATTCCCGCCACTGTGGACCAGTGAGAACAAGGGAAGCTGGGCTGTCGTGACTGTCAAGAGAATCTGGTCCTCCGATCGGCTATAGCAGATGAGGTGTATCACCTAACGTGAGACATTCAAGGATGGGAGAGCTCAGGAACCCAACAGGGCTGGTTGGTTAATAAAACAAGCGGCCATTTGGGACGGAGGAACGCCGTGTCGAATTAATAGCGAGGGAAACGAGTTGGAAGCGGACGAAGCGTGTAGAAGCGTGAAGTGTGAAGTGTCGTCGTCGGCGTCGCCCTGCCCCCCAGAAAAGCAACGAATGGGCGCCTTCTGCCTCGTTCTCGGCCCTTGTTCGTGTGAGGCGGGCGGGAACGTGAAACGCGGGGGTCACGTGGCCCGCTTCTATTCTTGGCGCGTATTCCCATGAAGATATCAGAGGAGGATTCGGATGATACCCGGTGAATAGGAGTACACAGGGAATACGGAGTACAATAAGAGGCACGCAGCTATTCAGTCATATTGTTGCGGTTCACTACTGCTTCGTCATGTTCCGGGGATAACCAAGCTGCATCGAGGAACAGGGGACAACTGCAAGTATGGCAACATTTTATATTCTACACAACATGTTTAATCAACATGAACCATGAAAAAAAGAGAGGTAGTATACAGCTTCAAAGCTCCCAATAACCGTGAACAATGCAAATGACCCTTCCATACTTCATCCTACCTGAACAGCCCTGCCGCAGGCGACTCCGTAGCTTCAGCACCATCTCCGAGCTCAACGCCTTCCACGCCTTCATTTTCTGGCGGCGCCATGTTTTGAGTGCCAGCAAAAGCCGCAGCACGCTGCATTTCCAAAGCGGATTGTTCCTCGGCCCACACCTTCCAGCGCTCGTATTCCGCATCTTCCAGTTGCATACCGACTTGAATCGTATCCATACCAAAGTAGGCACCCGTCGCCCTCGCTTCTTCCTGTGCAACTCTCCGCTCAACGTCTTCTTGGAGACGTAACTTGTAGAATTCCCTCCGAGCAATGTCGTATGCCGCAGTCTTGGTGATGTCCGGGACGGTGTTTAACAGGTATAATTGCCGTTGCACAACACTGGAGAAATGCTGGTTAGATTTACACAAAGCCATAATATTCCCAATTGCCAACTGATTGCACAGAAGACTGAGGTAGCAGTAAAGAAGCGAAGTGAGGAAGCGTACCTTTCACCATCAAGTCGTCTTCCAGGCTGTTGCAGTCGAGACCAATCATAATGATCATGATCTCTGCCGTCATTCTCAAGCACCACCCTCGGTCGCGCAAGCTCCCACGGGTGATCTTGGAAGAATTCCTTTCTCAACTGGTCCTCCTCATATCGTATCTTCACCGGCTGGAACATGCGGCTAGGTTTCTTCGATTTACTTCGAGGATTGGATCGCTCTTGGATAACAAGCTGTGGTGTGGACTTTCCCGGTACTGTCTTGACTCGTTGTTCGAGAAGAGGATGTTGCTGTGGTAAATTGCGCACGCGGGTGGAAGCCGGCGGTACGTCAGCTACTATGTCGACCCAGCATGGCGCCCGGGCAATTTTGCCAGCAGATTTCTGTGCAAGCGCAGTTTGCCGGACTCGCAGAGCAGTAAAATTGAGTCCCATTTTGCTCTCCTCCGGCTCAAGTTGTCGACAGCTTGGGGTGAGAGGTCAACCCGAAGGAGAGCGGGTGGTGGTGAAGCACGCGGACGGAGGAAACGGGAAATTCGCACAATCGAGTGAATGGCAATATAAGAGACTGTTAAATTGAGCCTGTAAGTTGAAATATCTAGCAATTGAGGGAGGAGAGTGTTCAACAGTGCGGGTTGAAGACATTGAAGAACTCCAACATCGCGAACTTTTTGCGGATCCACATTCGACCAATCAGCTTCCTGCTTAAGCATCACCGCCCAAAATTATCTTCTGGCCTCTGAACCTCAACGCGAGCTTCAACAAGGGTCTAATACTATTCAACCACGCTATTCTACTTATTTTAAGGGCGGTACTGTCTGCGGCCTGTTCTTCTTAACCCATTTCGACTCCCGATCCGCCGCTTCGCCTCGAATCCATTGAACTTATAACGCTTGCGGACCCAGCAGTGTCTAACCCTTCAGCGCTGTTCGAATGGCACAATGTCAGCCGTCTCATGTCTCTCACTGCTAGCTTGGATAGGCAGGCCGTGGGCCAATTCACCGCCTGGTGTGGCCAATCTTTCGCTATACGATCCAAACCCCATTCAATGCGGCAGATGCGTTCCCATTGTCGACAAGCATCCCGCCCGATCCTTTCCTCCCGGAGCCCCCGATCCACCGGCCTCTCCGTCGCCGATATCTTCGTCAACTCTCTGGTTATAGCAGGATTTTGTAGGGACCACTCTCCGCGCGTTAGACGTTTTCCGAACGTACGCCATCATGTATCTGCTGCAAGACTTGCTCCGACTCCAGTCACCTCAACCACTTTCGCGGAGGCGCCGAACCTAAGCCAGTCAACAGCTCATCCTCACGACCAAGAGACACTTGAGAGTGTTACTAAGACGTCGCAGGAACAACAGGACTCCCTCGGACACGATATACAGCCGGAAGCTCTCCCAGACGATCTACCGTTCGACGTCGAATCTTTAAAAGAGATATTACCGCCCGATTTTCATCTAGATTACGATATTTACAAGGAAGCAAAGCTATCAGCAGCCAGGAACCCATATACTAATGCTGGCATATTACTTGCTTTTTGTCGAAAGGTTTTGGGCTATGAAGAAGGAACCAAATCTTTTTTGGTTGCACTATCAAACCCTGACAGAGAGATGCTTTCTCGAACGGAGCGGAACGATCATCACCTCGAAGATGAGATGGAGACTTCTGGTGTTTTCCGCCTTGTATCCCTTCTAAAGGATCCAGAAAGCTCGAATCAAGCGGTCTTCAAGGCCTACGAACAGTTGCCTTCTCCCGGGGTTGCCTATCTCTCTGAACGATCACGCGGCCGCTTGCTACGCAGATTTGCCAAACCTCCTGGACGCCGACGTGCCGACGCCCTCCGTTACCTAGCTCTAGTTGACGATATGTGTGAGGCGGGGCTGGTCCTATCTCCTTCCCTGTGGAATGCCGCTGTTCATTTGTCTGGGAAAGCCGGCACGTTCTGCTCGAAAACCGGGCTTAGTGAGGCGCTAGGAATTTGGCAGCGGATGGAGCATAAAGCAAAAATTCCCGGCAACAGCGTTACGTTTAACATCCTGTTTGACATTGCGATCAAGGCCGGACAGTTCCAGGTTGCGGATAAACTCGTGAAGGAAATGCAGAAACGGGGAATCGACTTCTCTCGGTGCGGCAGAGTAGCCCGGATATATCTTGGCGGCTTAAACCGCGATGCGCACGAAGTTCGACAGGGCTATCATGACTTTGTCAAGGCGGGTGAGATTGTTGATACAGTTGTCTTGAACTGCGTCATTGTCTCCCTGATCCGTGCTGGGCAGTATCAAACTGCTGAGCAAATGTATGAACGCATGAAAGACATGCATGACAAAGTTTCCGAGAAACGTGCGGCGAATTTGATCGCTGACCCTCGGATTCTACATGATTATGCAGCCTATACCACAAAACTTGGCCGTGTTCTAGGGATGGTGGCTTTTCTCCGCGATAAACTCCCTGATCATCACCGGGCAATCCAGGACTACCTTCCACTGACGCCGAATGCGAGGACATTTCACATTTTTTTATCCTATCATGCCTACGAAACCGGTGATCTGGATCGCTTCATGGCATGTCTCCGTGATATGGAGGTCAAATTTAATATCCATGCGCAGGGGATGGTTTACCTCTATTTATTTGAAGGATTCGCGAGGCATGGCGGCAAGCGGACCAGCCGCTGGACACTGGCGCGCCTGCGCCATGTTTGGAACATGTTCGTTTCCTCGCTACCCAATAGGAATCACCGAGGGCCTAAATCCAAGGTTCTGAGGCGGAGCGGTATAACGATTTGGAAAGACCCGTTCGAGGAAGAACATTCCACCTCTGAGATCTCTGAGCGTTTGATGAAAGAAGACCACGTAACATCCGACTATATCGCCGATGTCATTGCAGACCTAGAATATAGTGCAAGGAAGACTCGGGGTGACAAAGCCCAAAATGTGGACGTTAATGATAAGGACCAAGAAGACGACGAAGATGAAGACGACGACGACAACCAGGACACTACCGACGCCGACGATGACGAAAATAGCACTTGGCGGTATGAAAATTCCTTTTACCTCGGGCGCAGGATTATCATCACCTCCCTTCAAGCATTCGCCGTGTGTGGTCAGCCCAGAGATGTTCTCGCGGCATGGACACAGATCGACAGCCTTTGGCATCGAAAGAGCAGAAAAATGGGCGATATGGTCGCGGTGAAAAGGGTTCTAAATGAACTTTTGGATTAATCTTAGCACAAGCTCTACTACGAATAGGATAAGGCGGTCATGCATATAATTATAAGGGGCATTCCATCCTCGGCATCCTTGGTGTGGGCGGTCGTGGATAATAGCGTTTGGGATAACTGCTGTTCGAATATTTTTTTATTTTGCTGCATTTACAAAAGATATACCTGTATGATAAGCATTTGATCTGCATTGAAGAAGCAATGAATCGTTTGAATAGCCTCATTCCCGCCTACACAGCTGGAAGTTGCCCACTGGCCCCTGATATTCAGATCACGTGGCCTCGCGTTAGCCCGCTGACTAATCCAAGCGCGCTTCGCGTTAACCGACAACCTCATCCATCCACATCCACCAGAAGAAACCAGGAGAGAAACTCTTGGATAATGTCGCCCTAGCAGAGGCTAGCTCCAGCAATGACACGGCGGCGGAATGAAACGCCCGCGCATTGATATAGATTTTACCCTGCGCCGTGTCTTTGGGAAACGATCCTTCCGGTGCGCATCCTCTCTCCAGCGACCGATATACCCCTCCCGTGCAACTGCTGATGGAGCTTGTCTCTGCAAAGTCCTCTGCAGCGAGAGGTCATACAGGCAGCAGTAGATGGGCATGATGTTTTTCTCCAGGCGGCGACGTCCTTTGGAAAGAGTTTGTGTTTTCAGTTGCCCGCAGTAGTTGCGCATGGAGGTGAGACCTCGCTGCCAGTCAATTGGTATATTCGCGCTGAAAGCTTGGGTGTCGGAACAGTTACCATAGTGGTGTCACCGTTACTCTCTTTGATGGTGGGTTTGAATCTTAAATGGTTTCTTATAGAGGTCATCGTCTCACCAGGCCGTTCTTCATAGGTCGACCAAGTTGCTGCTCTCGAAGCTAATGGTATCCCCGTTGCAACTATCAACTCGACCACTCCGCAAGCTAAACGACGAACTATCATCGCAGATGTCCTTTCTGGACATCCTCACACCCGCCTTCTCTATGTCACGCCCGAATACTGCCAAACTGAGGTTTTCAGGAAACATGTGAAGAAGGTTCATTCCCAAGGCGAGCTCAACCGTATCGCTATCGACGAAGCACATTGTGTAAGTGAATGGGGCCATGATTTTCGGCCAGCATATAAACACCTTTCTTGGTTTCGACAAGAGCTTCCAAGCGTTCCGATAACAGCGCTTACCGCAACTGCAACACCGCGTGTGCGTGCGGATATTATATCCTTACTAGGATTGGATATTTCAACTCTGAAAATATTTAGCACCTCATCTGCGCGACCTAATATCCACTATGAAGTCAAATATTTCCCCGAACACTCGTACGAGGCAGCGATCCCGGAATCCCATCAAGTTGACGATCTTTTGGACTGGCTAGATGCAATTCATAAGCGGCGAATTGCGAGGTTCTCAGCCCAAGTCAACAAGCCTCCCGAGGACGAAAATGCCGCAAAACCGAGGCCCCTTCTGCCAATGTCCGGTATAATATATGTCCCTCTTAGAGGCACCGCCAGCCACCTAGCCAATATGCTCTCCGCTTCAAACTCCAACATCAAGGCCGTCGCCTACCATGCTGGTCTCCCGGCGGGTGAGCGAGCGAACATTCAAGCTATGTGGAGCTCGCCTCAAAAAGGCTTCATCAAAGATGGCGAAAAGTCCACTCCAGCTTTCTACATTGTCGTCGCAACCACCGCATTCGGGATGGGTATCGATAACCCTCACGTCCGCTTTGTCGTTCACTGGACACCACCCCGCAGCTTTGAAGGGTTCGTCCAAGAATCCGGACGTGCAGGTCGCGATGGTTGTGCCGCAGTATCGCTGGTATACTACAACCTTGCAGAATGCCAGAGGGTCGCCGAGCGCATCATGCAAGATTCAGGTAGCATGATCGATCCCACAACGTCGATCCCAACCATAGGCACGGCAGGTGGGCTTATGGGCGCGGGACAAAAGCGCCCCTTCGGAGCGATGTCTGAATCCCACCGAAAATCAAAAGAGAGGAATCGGCGCGCCATGATGGATAGTTTCGCGAAGGTGATCCGGTACTGCGAGTCAACGAATCGCTGTCGCCACGATATTATCGGAGAATTCTCCGGTGATCGAGAACTACTCAAGATGACACTCAACCAGGCCCAGGGACAAACGCAAGTGAAAGCAGAGCAAACCACACAACCCACGTCGAGCATGGAACCGTCCGTGTGCGACTTTGCCTGCGATTTCTGCAAGGAAGGTTCCGCAGCATTGGCGCGTAAGAAGGAAGCAATGCAGTTCCCCATTGACCCGAATGGAGAACTGCATACTGAGGCCCTTGAGGATTCGCGAGGACGAGCTGGGTTTGTGTACGTAAATAGTTTTGCGGACCTTATGAATCATATGGGCATGGGGGAAGGTAGGTTCTTTGCATAAAGAGTGCTTTTTCCAGGTGAAATCGATTTTGGATGGAGCTTGGTTGTGTTCTAGATAGCGATGAGTCTTGGAATACTATACGATAATGATCGCAAATTGTTTGATTAGCCATTCCCTTAGTTTCAAATCAGAACCGAAGCAAATCGGAGGCTAAATTACATGCAAGGGTTTAAAACGTCAGTACACAGCAAAAAGAAAGCAATTTTTCAATATTTGTGGTACCAGTCGTGGAATTAGCCAGAGTCTGCTGCTGTTTGAGGGGAAGATTAAGACAGATGCGACAATGCAGCATGGGATGGAATATCAATCAACTCTGGCCCAAAATCCAACGCCATTGTCTCAACGTCCGTCAAGTGAGATGCCAGAGAGCCGGAGAAACTCCTGTGATGCGGTGGTATCGGAACTTCTGTGGGTGGTCAGCATGTGTTAGCCGGTTCGTAACACAGGCTTATAACCCAGGAGGCGGTGGAACCTAGGAAGACGTTAGTATTTTGGCGAAATGCCATACCGCAGAGCCCAGATTACGTACAGCGCTATATCCACTGGAAGGAGGTGGAGGTGGAGGAGTGCCGGACGACGGAGGGGGAGGCGGAGGCGGCGCTTCAGAGCTCGGTGGAGGAGGTGGTGCAGCGGAGGAACCTGGCTGCTGTTGATCTTGCTGTTGAGCGGCTGCTTGTTGCTGATAGTACTGGTAATATGCAACGTAGTTTTGGTATCCTCCATATGCAGCATAGGGGTCGGCCCCGCCATAATATTGTGCATATTGTGCGCTATAATCTGTAGGACTGCCGGCGGCCCCAGGTGCGGATCCGGTCCCTGGCGCGCTATGTGCCGGTGGGCTCATGGCAGAAGGGGTGTGGGGGGTGGAATTGTTGCTATATCCTCCGCCACTGTATCCGACTCCATATTGTGGACGGTCACGCTGCCCGTAGCCACCGTAGCCGCGTTGCTGTGGGGGCTGCTCTTTGAAGCGCTCATATTGCTCTCGAACGTTACTCAGCAGATCTTCACAAAGGCTCTTCGCTTGCTGTACATCGTTGGCGTCAGGCCCTCTATAACTCAGTTAGCTAAGATTTGATTGACCAGACGTTGGGAGAGGGTATTCATACGCAACATGTAGATACATGGGCTCGTCGCTTTCTTGGTTAGTCCCATGTTCTTTGAACCCAGATCCCCGTCCTTTAATTTGGACGCGACAACGAGTCTCTCTCTGGATGTGCTTCACATATTGACCACCTTGACCAACTACCTGGGCGCGGAGATTGAACCCAGGAATCGGTTCAAGAGCTATAGGGATGCGTTCTTCCGGCCATTTACGCTGTGATGATAGGTTAGTATTAGGGGTAACTGTCACTTTGTTTTCCAAAATGGGTACTAACGCGACCAAACTCATCCCGCTCGATATTTTCCGGCTCCCTACGTCGAAACCTCCGCTCGTCGACAAGGTTCGGGAGCTCTTGCTTCATGAGCTCTTGCTTCATGAGTTCTTCAATCTTCTCCACTGCCTTTTCGAGGCCTTCTTTCGAGGTGCTCGTTACGTGGAGGTAAAGGGGTGGGTTCTGGACGTATACGTTAGGCCCGTTATGACTTTTCGGCGGGATTGCAAAACTTACCGAAGGAGTCGCCATGCTCTTATCCGGGAGATAGCTCCCTCTGGTCGTGACATCTTGAAAACTAATGAGTCATCTCTTCTCAAATATAACAATAAAATAGTGGTGGAAGAGCCCGTACCGGCGCCAGTTTCTTCTTTGATCTAGATGTCACGCAGTCGAGGTCAGCAGATGCAAAACAGCGGGTGCCACAAGCTATGGAGAATGGGTAAGCATTCAACCACCACCACAGAATAGAGGAGTCAAAATCAATGGTTCTTTCTTCAGACTTTGCGGCATGATTTGCTACGCAGCCGACGAATAGTGCCTGGGAACATCAGTGGAGTGTGATAGAGATATTTACCATCCTCTGGGTAGCGCCTTTGGTGAGTGTATATCGATTCCGCAGATCATTAACTTCAATATCCTTAATATAGTCGCCATCCGCAACGTAGATTTCGCCATTGAGGTTCGCAGTCGGGGTGCCGGCGGAAGGAGATTTCGCGGAAGGGCTATCGGTCTGGTCATCAGTCAGTATTTGAAGGCTACCTTGACTAAAAAAACAGTCTGCAGTATAGTGAACCTACGGAGCGGATAGGCGGCGCAGCTGACGGTTGAATACCCTGTCTGGCTTCTAGCTGGGCTTTGATCTTGGCCGCGGCAGCAGCTATTCAACTTCACGTCAGCAACTCCTCTGCGGAGGTTTAGAAAATAGGCTAGCTCACCTGCAGCTGCAGCGGGATCAAGAGGGGCACTTGGCTGTCTCTGCTCGTTTTGTTTCGCCGGACTGCGCGGTTCGCGACTGAGAGGACTGCGTTCACGGGCCGAGTCTGGCTTTCTCGCGGAGGGGGAGCGGGAGCGGCGGTCGAATCGAGATCTCCGTGGTTCCGGCTCGGTCTGGTCAAATCGGGACCGCTTTGTGCGTCGCTCACTGTCTGCCATTGTGTCTGACAGCGCGTTGAACTGAGGAAATGGAAAGGTGAAGGCTGCTCAACACAAAACGAGACTCTGTCCTGTCACGCAAAGAAATCAGTCGCAGCAGCATCAAACTGCTTAGTCATGATAGGTAAATTGACACGTGATATATCTAAACGCTAGTCCCAAAACGCACTAGTCGTTTCACTAATGCACGGGCCAGTATTAGTCATTTAATTTCGCCGACTTCGGCGTCAGGTGACTCATCTCGGCCCAAAGAATTTCCCCATAAATTGGAGCAGCTTAAGGACAGTCACAACATCATCGCCAACGAGGGAGAGGCGGGGACGCATTTCCTCTTCAATACATTGCTTAAACGTTGGGCACTGGCGTTGTCCACTGTCAGGACATCCGTCTACCTCCCGCTTCTGACAAGTTACTCCGATTGAGCAGACCAGATAGTGTTACCAGCTTAACCGGGAGCTCCTCACGAGAGGAGAGCAACCGCAAGTTGTTCCATTCGCAATGGCATTTCGACCGGTCTTTTCTCTGCGTTCCACAGCTCTATCCCGATTACCTTGCGGAGCTGAGAGAAAATGCGCCGGTAGCTCAAGCCGATTAGCAGGGATCTACCAACCTCAATCGACCCGCCTATCCTCAAGCTCGACCTCGGCACTCGCCTACAAAGCTCTTCATCGTCGCTCACCACTCCCGTTGCCTGTGTCAGATACATCGCCTACGTGGTCAGCTCCGGCAGCCGTTTCCTCCATCCTTTACGAGACTCCGGTCCCTTCGAACAAGCCCCCCAAGCGCCATGTGCTCAATTGCCTGGTTCAAAATGAACCTGGCGTGCTCTCTCGGATCTCGGGCATTCTCGCCGCTCGCGGGTTCAACATCGACAGTCTCGTCGTCTGCAACACCGAAGTCGAAGACCTATCTCGCATGACAATCGTCCTCCGCGGTTTGGATGGAGTGGTCGAACAAGCCCGGCGACAGTTAGACGACCTTGTCCCTGTCTGGGCCGTTCTGGATTACACCGAATCAGCACTTGTCCAGCGAGAGCTCTTACTGGCCAAAGTCAGCATTTTGGGCCCGGAAGTCTTTGAAGAACTCCTCCAGCACCATCGAGAAATCACTGAGCCAGACGGAGCCCTGGCCAACGCAATTGCGGAGGAGGCGTCATCGACCCCAGCTGAAAGCGCAGCACAGAAGCGGGAGGTGGACAAGGTCAATGGGTCTCTCTCTAAGACTGCAGATTACCATCCAGGCCGTCTTGCAGCCAGCGAAGCTCTTCGACACAAACACCAACATCTCGAAGCTATTACGCATCTTACACACCAGTTCGGGGGCAAAGTCCTCGATATCAGCACCAACAACTGCATTGTCGAACTGTAAGACAGCTCCTCCTTTCTTCACACTATTATTTGCCAACTCACCCTCTACCCCCAGGTCCGCAAAACCATCCCGCATCAACTCTTTCCTAAAACTCATCTCGCCGTTCGGTATCCTTGAATCAACACGTACCGGCCTCATGGCTCTTCCCCGTTCCCCTCTCTCTACACAGCCGGAAGAAGTAGAGAAGGAAGCAAGTGACGCTGTCGACATTAGCACCCTTCCTCCCGGTTAAACGAGCTTTATGAGTAAAGTCAACATTGTTTGGTCCTTTGGTCCTCATTCAGCATGTACTACTTTAATCACATCATCGGTATTTCTCTTTGCTTTTGGCCAGGTTGTGCTGTTCTGTATCTTTGATGTTAAGAATTCCACGGCCCTCAGGGGCATAAGGATGTGAGCACCATGGTTTCCTACAACTCTCCACTTGAGTACTTCACTTTGAAGAAAACATCTCTGTTCCTGAAGTGTTATTGAATAACATACATCCTAAACCAGGACCTCGTGGGATATTGAACCAGCAATATCCATTCATACCTTAAAAACAATTTGCCATGTATGAAATGCCTGAACAGGGCCCAAGAGGTCAACATTCATATAAACCAACCAAATATCCAACAAAGACCTTAGTGAGGGGCTGAAACACCGCCATGTCGGAGAGCAAATCTAAGGCTGCACCGATAGAGACCAGTTGTTGGCCGTACAGAATCAACTTCAATTAAAGCAAAAGGTCGAAAGCAAGCGGCTTAGCCTACCATGCCGTAGAACAGGGTGGTTAAATGGGATCGAAAGCGTATGATAAAAAGCTCGAAAAGGAAATAGGTATCGCCAACGCACTCTTCTCTCGCGAGCGGTGCGAGGCGAATGTTATCTCAACGCGCACAAACAGCCGTTATATAAAATGCGTCATCATCGGTGTTTGGCGTAATCCCTGTGATACTAATATCTTTGTTCCATGGGGTAATTATCTCACTTCTTCTTCGACTTGCGACTCGTGCAGGTCCTGCAAATGCCGCAGAATAGGTCACTGATAGAATCGCCGGTTTCTTTGCCGCAGGGGCACTGTGGGTGGAATACGGTTTCCACCGCTCCGCACTGGTAGCGAATAACTGTTCGACACATCCCGAGGGTAAGAAGTTTCGTTCCCAGGCTTCTCGATCAGGCAGTAGGTAGGCGTGTTCCGATGAGAATCTCTGGTGGTAGAATTGTTGAAGACGTAGTAGGGCCACAACTGCGATTATGTAGGTTGTTGCCCGAACAAAGATATCTGGGAGATGTGGGTTGGCTCAAGGTGCCTGGACTGTTGGTGGCTTGACGCAGTCTCCGATATATCAGGGGTTGGACGCTCCTCAAGATACGATGGCCGGAGATGAAGTCTGTATCGGCTATGTAAATATGAGCAATGTCTGCTCGAAGGCTGTCTTTTCAAAAGCTGGAGAAAGGTGTGAACGTCTGTCTAGAACAGGTTCTAGATGCCCCTGAATTCCAGGTGGCTAGGGAGAGGTCAATGCCGCCACAACTGGCTGCATATAAAAAGGCAACTGCTGGCCTCTCTGTCTCTGCTTTGAATCTATGTAAACTCACAAAGGATTATGAATGGGTGAGCAAAGAAGCATGCCTGGCCAACTCACTTGGTGAATGTGTGGCTCACTCAGGGACAGAGTAACAGGGTGCGGCTAGGCTGAATTGGCGTTCAGGGCAGGATATAAAAACCGCAAGTTAGACTTGTGATACACAAACAGAAGGCAGCTAAGGGAAAGGAGAAATATGATATTCCTTAATTTTGAAAGGAAGTATGTATCATGGACCTATGAGTCCATGATGTATATGAGGCAAGTATTTATAGCAAAACATGGAGAAAGGGGCTACTTCGTTTCGCCACCCTTTTCATAAGAGACCTCCATTTGGGAGAGAGGGAATTGCTTCTTTGTCAATTATTAGGCACCCTAATAAGGTATGACCAACAAGAAGAATAAATGCCCGAATATCGATGGTACGGGAAATAGCGGCAGCAACGTGGTTGGGCACGGATGGAGTAGAGCAGGGAAATAAATTGCATCTCAGCACGCCCCAGCTTCTTGTACGTCGGATTTCCAGCAATACGGCACACCTTTCCCTGCTGACGAGGTGCTCTCGAGGGATAGTCACTAAGAATAGGAACAATTTACGCCCCCAAAGGAGATGATGCCAAGGGTCTGTGCTGAATACAGGTGCTCGGTTGATTTCGAAGCAAGCGAGAGATATGCAGGGATTGGAGTCGGTAAGTCCGGAGGCCATGCGCCTGAGAGTCGTTTTTCCTGGTCTTATATTGGTCGGAAGACAAGTCCGAGCGCTCATGGCGGCTGAAGGGCATGAAGAGTGCCAGTACGGAGTAGCAGATGATTCTGCGGCTCTATCCAGCCAGCCTTCCTCGTATAGAAACCACGAGGTGGATGGTATAAAAGTGGGCACTTCTGCTAGGTAAAAGGGGTTGGCCAGTAATTTGGATTTCTCTCCACCGCATCGAAAGGTCTAATTGCGTACCTCAGGACAGAATTTATCAAAGAAATTATTGATATTGTAGCGGTGAGGTTCTCGTGTCCAACCTTCAGAGTTGCGAGCTTGCCTTGTATCCCTGGCCGGGCCCGAGCTGCGTAACCCGTCATTCTGGTAAGCACGGTCCCAGAAGCTGAGGGGTTGGGAGCGCTATTTCTGCATTATGACATCAAGACCCGATCTCTGCTTCCTCATCTCTGCGCCTTCAGGGTTTGAGGGATCACTCGAAGAGATCTGTTTTCCGGATGTCCGGATGTTCGGTCAGATCTCAGTTCGCCACGCCTCAAGAGAACATCAGCGTGCTCTCTGAATCGCAATCGCGTACGATCACTTGTTGAAGTGCGCAGGGTCCTCGCTGCAAGGTGCATGCATATCCATGAGATGCAGACGCAAGGCCTACAATACCTTCTACGGAGCAGCCACATTGGAGTCAGTTGAACAAGGAATGACGTGAGAAGCACTAGGTTCCGAAGCCAGTTACAATTTCGCACTATCGGCAGCACGGATAGCAATATCGCTAAAGGGTATATCCAGGTACATCCACATGAAAGGAAATCTGATAGACTCTATTAGCCTAGGTTCACCAGGAAGGAAAGAACAGAGCAACTACCTATCACTTCCAAAGAATGGCTCCTCCCGGCCCTCCCGATTTCTAACCCAAAACCACGGAGCTCCGAAGGCTCCCTGCTTCAGTGCTTCCTCTGTGTTTTCAAGCAAAGCTTGTTTATACTTTTGACTCGAAGCGGCTGCAAAGATATCCCTGACCTCTTGGGTAGAATATCCTTGGTCCGCCAGCAGGCTTCCTAAGTTCTCCGGTTTGCTTATATCGACATGTTTATAAAACATGTATTCCCACAATGATATGAACGTCTGTTCGAACCGTTCCTGCGGGTAATTTTCCTTGATGAATATCATACATCGTAGCGGCTACGGAGCAACGCGTTAGCCTGGCTTCTTCCAAGCTCTCCAAATTTCGCTGTCACGCAGATTGACAACGGGAAACAGAAAGAAAGGAAGGCGGAAGGGGTGGCCAGACCAAAACAGTCATGATAGGGAAGAAGCTAGGAGCTTTGATTGGTTCGACGCCAAAGTATCTTGCCGCCCGTGGGGTGTCAAAGCCGGAGTAGACGGCTTTGGCAGGCAAAGTCCATGGTGGTTTGTTTCCTAGATTCGAAGCTCGTTTCAGCATTTGAGAAGTAGTAAGACCCGAATTGGACAAAGAGGCCCAGAGAGATCTCCTTTGGGGCATAGAACAGCAAACTCACCAGAGCCAGCATTTATTCCGCCCAAAAACACAGGGTGAAATCTGCAGCAATCGGGCATGAGTGAGGCGCAATTTTTGAGAGAAGTTGAATTGCGAATCATACTCTACTTCCACGCCATGGGCTTTCAACGCGCTCCTGTTCTTGCGAAGGTGAAGCACGGCGAAATAGGAGAACGGAGAGACTGCGTAGCTATGTCAGCTTGGGGGACTTCGCGCGGTTCAGCTGTAGGTTAAAATACCACAGTCCACATAAGCATCAATCTTGCCGGTCATTTTGAGATATGTACGGTTCTTAATCCGCCATGATAACTAAATCAGACAGAACAGCTGCTATGTGCTTTATAGACTCGGAGGGCGCGGAGCCGCCTTGGATCACTAAACGACGCCCCTTAAGCTGTGCCGAGGTTCATTTGCGCCCTACAACCACTCCTGGGCCGAACCGCGAAAGGTGCATTGATGAGCAATTGAAGTCAAGCAGCTGTTCATCCGACGAAATGTAGCTTCGCCAGGAATAAGGCAGCTTTGTCGTCCATTCGACCTAGTCTTAAAAGCGATCCCAAACATCGATAGCTACATACTAGTTAGTGCATTGCCAGAATGGAGACCACAAAGCCGGTCGTCCTCATCATTGGCGCTTCCCGAGGAATAGGGAGGCAGGTCGCCATAGATGTTGCTAGGAATGGCTATGCAGGTTATTTCGTCCTTATTCTAAGCCGAGAGATTGAACACTTACGCAAAAGACTACAGTTGTCATCGCAGCAAAAAGCACCTCTGATGCAAGCAAGACCAGCCCTTTCCCGCCAGACCCAAACTCCTCACACTCAACAATAAATACCGTTGAACGAGAGATCCGTGAAGCCGGGGGAACGGCAACAGCACTGCAGGTTGATGTAAGGGATGTCGAGGATATTAATCGGCTGGTCAATGAGACAGTCCGCATCTACGGAAGGCTGGACTGCTTGGTCTATAACTCTGGCGCGATCTGGTGGTCTTCTGTCGAGAATACCCCCGTCAAACGCTTTCAGCTGATGCAGAGGGTGAATCCTGAGGGGCTTTATGCTGCTGTGCAGGCCTGCCTGCCGCATCTTAGAGAAAGCGGCTCCCAGGGTCGTATCGTGGTTGTTTCTCCGCCGATATACTCGCGGTTCTTCCGCGGGAAGACTGCATATGCGATGGGCAAGTATACGTCCGTATTGTAGAGAAAATCTGTATATTCAACTAACGGACGGCATTATAGGCAAGGTAGCGATGAGTGTCCTAACCAAGGGCCTGGCTATGGACTTTGTCCGGGAAGGACGCAAGCATATGGCTATCACTAGTATATGGCCTGCTGTGGCAAGTCATTCACACGCATTTTTGTGATAAAGTGAGCTAACCCTACCTCTTGTAAGTCGATTGAATCCGCAGCCACAGAACGAACAACGGCGGAAGATCCTTCTACCAAAAGTGATCTTCGAAAACCGGTAAGAAATCCCGATTACTTACCTTCTCCCCATTTCTCTACCCATAGATAACTAGCACACCATTAACCTCCCTATCCAATATAGACCATTTTCTCCAGCGCCATTTTAGAAATCCTTCGATCTCCTCCACATCGAGTGAACGGACAATTGTTCCTTGACGAGGACTTCCTCCGAGAATATGCCGGGATCACAGACTTTTCGAAATATTCCGTCGTCGAGGGATCGAAGCCAAGAAGAATTATGCCCCTTAAGCTGCCAGTTCTTGAAGTTGCTGAGCAAGATGATGAGGGTCAACGGATGGATAGCACAAAGTTTCAAGCTGTAGGGAAACCTAAGTTGTGATCATTTAACTTCCGTATCCGGCGCACTTTCTAGAAGATAATTACTTGGGACTCAAAATCATGCATTGGATAGGTGTCCGAATGACAGAGAGAAAAAAATGGCCCTAAACCACGGGCTCCGTCTCACCAACAATACCGGTCCATCGAACCCGTTCCCTGAACTATACCATATCCCTCCGAAACTCCCACAAATAGCCTGAACTCCGCTGCAAGTGTAATAAAAAAAAGACCAAAAGAAGAACCCCAGACTCATCACGATACGAAAAGAAAACGTTACATGTCCATCTATAACCGTACCTTCGCACCAATCCCCTTTCCTGAGTAGGATATCATATTTACGTATTCTCCAAGCTTAATTCCAATATCAGCAGTAGCATCAATTGTAAGCGTCCCGCCCAATGCCTTTCTGAGAACTTCGTACCCCGCACCCCCGAGATCAAGCTCGACGGGGAGGCGTGGTGTTTGTGAAGCTCCAGGCGGAACAGGGAAAGGGTCGGAGTATTCAATATTGCCAACTAGAGTTGTGTGGTTGTAAAACGCAGTCGCATTGATGGAAGTAATCATTAGGGTGGTTGCCGGGAGCGGGGACAGCAATGTGAAGTCGGCAGTAGAGGACAGTAGATGCATCTATCGTGGCGTAAGAAATCGGAGTTAACAGCTAACATGACCAGGGAAGAAGGGCTGTAACTAACGAAAGAGCATGGAGTGTTCTTTTGGTGAATTGGTAGATGACTGGGTGCAGCTCATACCATTGCCTCTTTGATAAAGTGCGGTCGATCGTCGCCATCAGGATCCTTGCCACCATCGCCGGGTGCCCGAAGTTTCGGGACTTGAAATTCTACTCCCAGCCTGGATAGGGCCTCACCCAGAGCTGGAAGTGCTGGAAAGGTACCCTTGTGTGTTTTGACTGTGACGCTGGTATTGAATCCTATGCGGAGATTAGCATCAGGCCTGACTTGTTTGACACAAACGTACCGGAAATGTAACGAGAGAGCAGCTTTCGCCCAGCTGAAACACCGTTCTCACCACCATCATCTAAGGGATTCCACTCAGCTTCAACCTTGACAATAGAATTATTTCCAGGGTTGACTGAAATATTCTTCGCGATCACACGCGCGACATCTGTATCGTTATAGAGGATTCTAAAATTAAGATAAGGGATATCGGCAGAATAATTGCTTGGGTTGGTGAAATTTATGTTCGCTTGAAGGCGCATGCTCGACTTCGTTGTATTAAGTACTTTAACCGATTGGACTTGCGGTTGAAGGTCGGCAAAGGATCCCCTGGCTAGAAAGCAGCGGGTCAGTTATTACTTCCTCACATAATTAGAGAAATCGACTTACGTTTCAGATGAATCTTTCCCCTTCCAGGGATATCTCGGATCACAAATTGCCCTAGAGCTGTCTCAAGCTCTGCAGTTACATTTGCCTCCACCTGAAGAGATACGCCTTCCTGTCCGAAGATGATCTTCGTTAAGATATCACTCAAAATATCTTCGTCTGTAACCTGTAACGGGGCTTTTTTTATGTCGAATTCCACGAGTAACGCCGGCGAATGAGTCGGCTCGTCTTCAATACGAGAAACTGAGGCATTCTGCCATTCTTTCAAATCTATATAGCCAAACTTTTTATCCTGGTAATAGACGTCGGCAATAGTCTTAACGCGTGAAACGTTCAAAGGCACGTTTATTTCATCAGGAAGGCCCACGACGGCCTTGACAAGCGCCGAAACCTTTGGCTGCGCCTCCGGGGTGCCCGGTTCAGCCAAAGGATTAGGGAGGTAAAAATGTACATTCGTCATTGAAAAGCGTTTTATGAGATTCGAAAGTCCATTGCTGGTAATAGGAAAGGGGATTGTGATACTGCGCAGAAACTTCTCAAGCCATTGTGGCAGAGAAGATGACGGTGGCGCTCCCCCGCGGATGTAGACAACCGTTTCGAGGCCTTGGACGTACTTTTGAACAAGAAGATCTAGAGGGGACGAGCTCTTGCCGGGGCAAATTGCAGTGAGGGCATCAGGGAACTCGTCAAAGTATCCAGTAATGGATGTAATCGCGGGCTTCTTGGGCTCGATGCGGATTGCGTCGGTCGTGGCATTGCCGACAAGTATATGAGCATCACCTGCGACACAGTTCGGGACCAGGATTTCGAATCCAAGGGGAGGAACAGTGGCATCAAACGAGTAATGGTTCGAAATCGATGCTGAAACGTCTGCCTTTACGGTCCGCTGGTTCCGTCCTGGATGCACAATTTCATGTACATTCAATTTCGTTATATTAAATTCAGGGAAATCTGGGAGGTCTTGGCCTGAACAATGTAGTCAGCTTCTTGATCTGAAAAGAGTAGTAAGGCACATAAGAGACTGTACAAAGATTGACCTTGGAGCACAACTGTCTCTGAAATACCCTGGGACCCCAGATTCAACAGCCCCGATCGAAGCGGCACCTGAGCCACTCCCTTCATCTTCACTCGCTCAAGGTTTCCTTCGAGCCACTTGTTGGCGACTCCTCTAATTCCATCAACGTTCCCAGGTTTCAAATCAACAAAAATATCAATGGTATTCCGGTGCCCGTCCCGAATATTGACCTTAATAGAAGGGATGGTAGCCGTGCCAAGCAGCGTATTTCCGTATTCCGGGAGGTAAACCTGGACTTCCGACTCCTCCGTTTCTACCTCTTTCCCAATCCAGGTGCCAATCCGGCCAAATTTCCGTGCAGCCGGCGTTTTTACGCGCGAAGAGTCAAGATAGAATGAGCCTTGTATTCTGGTTCGCACGCCAGAAGATGTAAAGGTAGCGATTGAGATGGCAATGGGTTCAAACACAGCAGCTTCGTGAGCATACTGTGTGATGGCAGCAGGGGCGGCAAAACCAAGAACCAAAATTGCAATAACAATCGCACAAAGAACGATGAGTGCAATCTGGATAGGCCATCTTACCCCTTTGGCAGCTTTGTTCGGTTGCTGGTCTATCGAAGACTGTGGTGACAGGGCAGCCGCGGGATGGTCGTCGAAATCTTCCGAAGCTCGTCTATCGTCTCTAGCTAGTAAAGGAGTTGACTCCGTAGCCTCTCGACTTGCATCCGGTACTGATTTGCCTTTGGAACGGGTTGACCGGTTCGACGTGGCAGACGGAGAGGTCTCCCTTCTAGAGGAGGATGCGAAGTGTCCGCCCATAACGCTTGGCGGAGGGAGAACACGGTGAGTTCTTGGAGGGCGCAGGAAAAAGACAAGCTTCTAGCATTCGCATTATCCAGCACAGATCAAATGGTGAACCTCATCGACGGGCGTCTTCTTAATGTCCGTGATGTTGTCTCGTCTCCAAGTCATCCATGACATCAAAGAGTTGACGTGATGGCCTTGGCGCCAAGACTGACCTCAAAAAGGGCCTTACCAATCTAGGATTAGTCTCTCTGCACATGGTGGGCCGAAGCTTGGCAGCTTATCTAAGCCAGCCCTAATCTTTAATGGCAGAAACCTAATTGGATGAGGCGGTGACTGAACGGGCAGGTTGGAGATTTCTCCGGAAGAGTCACAAAGAACAGCAGAGAGCTCCACACTTCTGATATATGGTGAACCACCCGTTGGACCGGAGTCGAATTTTCTCCTGTCGCCATGTTCACCCCTTCGTTCTTTCGGCAACTCCCCAAGTCCTCTCGACCTTTCCAATCCTCACTTTCCCGCATTCAAAACTACTCCTACAGCTCGCCCAGAACACCCTCCGATCTCGCAATCATGCAGTCCGCAACCCGAAGCGCCGTAAATGGCTGTCGAAACATGGGGAAAACCCAGTGGCGACAATACTCTACTGCGACTCCTCCTCGACATCTCCTCTCTATCGCTGACCTCACCCCCGCAGAATTTGCGACCCTGGTCCGGAATGCCTCCTCATACAAGCAAGCCATCAAGACTGGATCGATGCCGGAGTCGCTGATTGGCGCGCTATCTGGCAAAACAGTGGCCATGATGTTCAACAAACGAAGCACCCGCACTCGAGTGTCCACAGAAGGTGCCGTTGTGAAGATGGGCGGACATCCTATGTTTTTGGGAAAGGATGATATTCAGTTAGGGGTCAATGAGTCACTCTACGATACTGCTGTTGTGATTTCATCTATGGTTTCGTGCATCGTTGCTCGTGTGGGACCTCATTCCGACATCGCCAATTTGGCCAAAGATTCCAGTGTGCCTGTTATCAATGCCCTATGCGACACTTTCCACCCAATGCAAGCTATTGCCGATTTCCTTACGATCCACGAAGCCTTCGCATCACAATCTAGTGCTAATCCGTCTAGTCTGGGACTGGAAGGCCTGAAGATTGCGTGGGTTGGAGACGCCAACAATGTGCTATACGATCTCGCCATTGCGGCCACCAAGATGGGAGTAAACGTAGCCGTTGCAACCCCTAAGGGCTATGAGATGCCATCCCACATTCGTGATCTTATCCAGCAAGCACGCGCAGGCGTAGAGTCACCGGGCAATATCTCGCACACCAACGTTCCAGAGGAAGCCGTGAAAGATGCCGATATCCTGGTCACAGATACATGGGTATCCATGGGCCAAGAGGCCGAGGCCGTGCAGAAAATGAAGGCCTTTGAGGGATTTCAGATTACCTCAGACCTTGCGAAGCGCGGAGGCGCGAAAGAGCACTGGAAGTTCATGCACTGCTTACCCCGACACCCTGAAGAAGTCAGCGACGAGGTCTTCTACAGCGACCGATCTCTTGTGTTCCCCGAAGCCGAAAACCGATTATGGGCAGCCATCGCAACATTAGACGGGTTTGTGGTTAAGGGTGGAAACTTTGCTTGAATGCGCAGTTGCTTTCTCTCTCTATTTTTTTTTTTTTTTTCTTCAGCAACGATTTTTATGCCACTGATTAGCGGGTTCGTCCGGAGTCAAGACAGGTTAGACTAGATTTGTATATACCGTTCCTTATTTGTCCGAGCCTATCCTTTTCCCTGCTCTCGAGCTTCTATCCATGTCCTTGTCCCTGAAGCTTGCACAAGGGGCTTTGATTTAACCAGCAAAGGTAAATTGTGCCTATAATGCCGACCAGGGGTCCGTGCGCGCCAATTCATGGGTCTCCAACCAGGGACGAAATCACCGCTCGATTGAGACCTCATCTCTATCATTCTTTGGATGGGCAAATGATCATGAAGTGATTGCTTTTGTCTCAATTGCAAACGGTCGTTTTACTCTATCACCATATTTGCCCATGCACCTGTGATTGCCGGTGCAACATTGGGAATTCCCGCTGGGCACTCCCCACGGCTATAAAGTTCCCAATTATCGATAATGAGATTTTGAGCTGCCAGTACAACTATCTCTTCCAAAGCCTCTAAATCATGCAGGTAAGTAGTAACGAGGTGCAAGCAGCATATTATTCTCGCTAATCTATTTAGTCCTTATCCAACAACTCTCAGAACAACCCACAGGGTTTCCGATCTCGCCGCTCCTACCCTAACCTCCAATATATTTCCCTCGCACCATTATCCAGCAGATTCCCAATTGACGACGACTATTATGACGGAGAGATAGATTATTTTTCCAGAAATGGCGGACCTCACACTAGCCAACTTCCTTCCAGCGCTCATCCCCCGGCTACCTCATACTTTGCTCCTACTTCCGTCCCGGCTACCCCTGGTCTCCTAAGTGAATCGCGGAATACATCCTACACGAATCTAGCAAAGAAAAAGAAAAAGAAGGCAAATGCAATGAGCGATACTGGCTTGGACAGATTGAACATCGGACAACCATCCCGTCACCATTACAGAACCTATAGCCATCAGCCGCAAGCGAACTTGCAGCACAGTCGGCCGCAGAGACAAGATAATGAGTGGTTACTTAGAGCAGGTCTTGCCCTATCCTCGACGGCGCGAGAGGAAAAGGGCCAAAGTTGGCTTGTAAAGCGTGAAAGTTCAACTAGCCTGGTGTCGGATTCCTATCTCCCCGAGAACCCTTGGCAGTATCGACATGGTATGAATGCTACAAGGAGGCAACGGTCTGGTTTGTCTACACCAGGTGCCCTCTCGAGGCGGCCTTCAGGGTCAAACTTAACAAGCCGGCGGAGCAGTCGCGCCGATCTATTCATAGGTGGCAATACCACTGCACAAACCCACGGCGAATCGATAGGCCTTGTTCCTGATTTTGTTGACAGTACTGTCCGGGAAGAAATGCAGTCGATAATAACAGCGTCTAGAGAGGCGTCGAATCAGAACGGTTCAAGGAGGACTTCCGAGCATTACGCCCCTGAATCCACCTCTTTCGATCCCATGTTCTCCCATGAGGGAGAATCCTCCGATTCGGAATCAAATGCTGATGGCGTGTTTGATGAAGCTGAGATGCAGCGGCTTACCCGTTTACAAGGCTTCGGGCTTGGACCTTGGATGGATCGCCTGGTGGAATGGGCATTGTTTAGCCTGGACGAGGACAGCTCGGCATCGGCAGTTGATGCACCGTTTACAGAAACTCATCATCCCGCGGCTGTCAATCCCGAAGCTCTTACAGTGCGATTTGCTGAAAATCACCAGGCATCGGATTCAGAAACTGAATCAGACGGGCTTAGTATAGCATCAACGGATGACTCGTTGGCCATGCCCCAGGTGGAACAAGACGGTGACCAGGGTCCGTGGGCAGATGTGAGGTGGCTGCTTCGAGCTGCCCGAAATGCTGTTTTATGATTTAAACGACCGTTGACGAGTAAATTTACTGCTTTGCCATACCTTCTCCAATGTTAACTCCCTAATGCTTTGTCCTTCTACTTGCGGATTTGTACCTTTCGCCCCCGAGCTTCAGCTAATTTTAGCCTCGTCTCCCCGTAATAATCATTTCTCTTCATTAGATGACTCCGAGCATGTTTATCGGCAAAATGGTGTCCTGGAAACCCGGTGCTCCGAGTATGTAACTTATAAAACGACGGATACACCCTTGGCGACGTCAGATCACTCGGATGTTTGTTAGTTATCGATAAGCAAGCTTAATGAAAGTCGACGGGTGGAACCGTGGACCACAAATATGATTTTGAACGTCCTCCTTAGAAAAATCAAAGCAGCCATGAGACGTATACTTCTTCACAGTCGCCTTTGGCGACCGAGCACGCAGCTAAAGCCGTCTCCTTTACCTCGATACTTGTCAACTGTACCTCGAGCCCCCTTTGACCAGTTCCGCGACATTGACCTTCAAGACGGCCGCCTTCGAATCTACGACCATGGCCCTAGGGAAGGGAAACCAATTCTCCTTCTCCACGGCGCCATGCTGGACACCTCCCCATTCACCTGGCATCACCTCATGCCCGCACTAATCGCATCGTCCACTCCGCAAAGACCCAGACGCGTGATTGCCCTCGACCTACCTCGCCACGGCGGCTCGCGACCCTGGCCGCAGGATCAGACGAAATTACTCAATCAGGAACGTTTAACGGGCATACTTGAGGAACTCTGTGTTGATCTCCGACTCGAACAGCGCGTAACTCTGATCGGTCTGTCGATGGGAGCGGGTCTTGGAATCGGATACGCGCTTGAGAATCCGTTGCGGATTGGGGCGTTTGTGGCGATCAATGCTGGCGGATTGGATGATGTGCGGCCAATGCAGTTTACTACGTGGGCGATTACGAGGTCGCAGTGGCTGATGAAGCAGATTGCGAAGTGGTTCTCGAACCAGCCGGCCGCAGTGCGGAAGGTTGTTATGGAGAATTTGACTCATGGGGAGAAAACGAGGGATTTTGAGTATCTTATGGGTCTAGTGGAAGCGGAGGCGACGAAGAAATTTGAGAATGGCGAGAGCATTTTGGACGATTGGCAGGCTGCTGCGTTCGGGCCAAGGGCTATGGCGTTTAATCTGATGCCGCACTTGAAGAAAATGCTTGTCGCGCCGTCGTTATGGGTGCATGGAGAGAAGGATGCGAGTGTTCGCGAAGAAGTTATGAAAAAGGCATCCGGTTTGGTGGACAACGGCAAGTTCGCCAGTATTCCGAATGCAGGTCATTTGGTACCGCTCGACCAGCCGGAAGAGTTAAATCGTGTGATTCTAGAGTTCCTAGAGGAATCCGGCGTATAAATGTGTTTTCGGTTACCGGATATCTTGACTTCTTCTATCGTCTACCGGCTTGAGGTCTAGATAAAAAGGCTACCAGCAACAACCAATTTACTGTACGATAGTCGATGCATTAGAAGCGAACGATAAGCTACCGATCAGATTGATGCATCAATCTTCCCGATGGAGGCTGGAGCATGACAACCTGCATTGGTCTTCCCAATTCGCTGTTCTCTGCGGGTATTACTTTCAATCATCCCACCCGCGTGGAGGGATAAGTGAGATACGCAGATATCAGCCAGTCTACTCTAGAAACGAGGCAAACTGGGCGGTGGATGAGTCTCTTTGACCTTCGTTGCAGGCGGTTTCGACCAAGGACCAAGCGCGTTGCCTGCTTTCCGAGAATGCCGCTCATCCGCGCACCCGCTGCATGTCAGCATATGTAGCGTATCACCTTTGAGCAGCCCTGGGCTCCACGAGGATGAAGAAAATGCGGCTGCTGCCTCGTATCGCAGCTCGCTTTTTTTCTTGGCGAGGATGTCCACGGCATCGTCGGCCTCCACCTCCAATCCATTTTCGGTCTCCCTTCGTTCCATCGATCGGCTCCAATCTGATTGTGTCAATATCTGCCACCTTTGTGCTCCCACATCTCGGCGCTTCCCCGGAATATCATCGCATGTGCGAAGGAAACACGAACGCCTTTTTCGGAATATTGAGACCGGGCCAGTTATTACTCAAGGCATCCTGGGTCAAGTCGAATTTTCAATTCTGCAATGAGCGAGATGGAGAAACCAGTAGTAGAGGAACCAGAATTCTTTCGTATACCTACTGAACTCATCCTTCTGATTGCCAAAGAACTCAGGCCTCAGGGTCTATACAGCTTAACACAAACGTGCAAGTTCCTCCACTCTATTCTGGTTCCCGTTCTCCATCGCTTGGCGCTCACCTACACCCTGCAAGCTGGATCGACCGTTCTGGAATGGACTGCTGAAAAGGCGGATCGACTTGTATTAGCTCGCAAACTCTTTGCGCTCGCCCACTCCGCTAGGCATGAAATCAGCGTCCGTGAGTACCAGGTACTCTTCAGTCGAGCGATCACCAGTGGCAATGAAGGCATGATTGTGCTGTTGTTTGACGCCATAAAACAGCACGAGCCGTGCATTTTATCGCGGTTAGAATTCTCATACGAGTTCAATCCAATATACCAGGCTGCTTCTGAGAGAAAAATCGAAATGCTTCGTCTCTTGCTTGAACACTGGAAAGTTGACCTCGGGAAGTGGAGCGTGGAGACGGCTCGCACGCTGCATGAAGTCGCGAGAATAGGGAACGTTGGTGTCATGCGGTTTCTGGTGGCTCATGGGGCCGATTACACCATGGAGAGCCCTTATGACACCCGACCGACACCTCTTCATAAAGCAGCTCGGACTGGGAATGTCGAGATGATCGCTTATCTCATTGATGAGTGCGGAATGGACGTCGACCATATGGATCAGGTTTGCTGGACGCCGCTCGTGCACGCAACTATTCTTTCCCAGCGTGACCTCAGAAGCTGCAACAGGTCGGTGCCTAAAGTGCGAACTGCTAGACTGCAAGAGGTTATCGCACTATTAGTTGAGAAAGGGGCACGGGTCTCGCGTCTGCCAGCGGATCCGACGGGCAACAGCCGTGGACGCGAGGTGTTGCACTGGGTTAGTGAAGTGGGCTATCACCAATTCCTAGACGTGCTGCTCAACTCCCGGGGGGTAGATATCTCAGCGAAGGACGAATATGGCTTTGCGCCGCTCCATTACGCGGCTAGATCCAAAAGGCACATGGTGGTGAAGAAGCTTCTTGAAGCTGGAGCGGACTTTGCTGCTCTGGCAAACGGGAAAACCCCTTTGTATTATGCTGCTGTAAACGGGGGAATTAGCGTTTGCAAGCTCCTTCTCGACGCTGGAGCCGACCTGTCACAGCAAAGTGATATAGGGAAATCCGCACTGCACGGTGCTATTTCGGCTAGTCAGCGAGAGTGCATTAAATTTCTAATCGATGCCGGGGCCGATACCACAGGATTGGAAATGGCGTTGGCGGCACTGAATTGCTAGTCAATCGATGGACACAGCATTCCCGTCTCGCCTCTTAACCTGTCATCGAAAGAATGGTGCAATGCCACGCCCCTATTCGAAACAAGCACCGATGTGAACCAGCGTCAATATAACTGATTTCCCGCTTCTCAGCTAACTTCTGAAGACCCGGCTGCGCTTGCAAATTTTCTTTTCGAAGTTGGAGCAGATACCGATGCAGCAAATACACATAGGTTCCCTGCATTGCCTAACTGCAAACAACCCTACGATATGGAGTTTTTATCCCGGCTAAACCCGGGCCAGGGTGAAGCCACACCTAGCTAGACAATACTGAACTTCTGCCGCTGTCCCCGGCAGGCTCCGAGC
The DNA here is from genome assembly GCA_039700045.1 of Malbranchea zuffiana. NCBI lineage: Eukaryota > Fungi > Ascomycota > Eurotiomycetes > Onygenales > Malbrancheaceae > Malbranchea > Malbranchea zuffiana. The sequence goes on along the minus strand of JARUPO010000018.1, from coordinate 108,317 downwards.
CTCATGCCGTCGTTATTGTGCAGTTTGTTCATTCATACTCGTTTGCATGAATGCGTCTCAATTGCGCAACCCGCAATCGAAACAAGAATAAACCGATTTTTAGTCTTCAGAGGAATATCCCTTGGTAATGCTAGCCCCATGATAACTACTCCATACAACGTGGAGTATCTGGCCAACATGAAAGAGCCGATGCTCTCGGCATTTAGGTGGACCCGGCCCGAAGATTTGACACGTGCTAAAATTAGCACGCTTTCCTCTCTCGAGTTAGCTTCCCGCCAAACCCAAGAACTGAAGTGGGTCCCGACGAACCCGCGCTGGCTCGTGGAAACCTTATCCGAACCACCGTCGTTCCCATGGCAAGGTTTCCGAATAGAGTACGGAGCATGATGCCAGATATTTTTGGATACTTCTCACCACTGAGAGGGACTCTCAAAACACGGGATCTTGTTCATGGATATTTTGAATTGTATTCTGCTTGAATGTTGTTGCAGGAAACGATGACAAACAGAAGCGGTGATTTTATCCCGAGCTGACTGCACCTTAAAACCAAAGAGTCTGAGCTGGTCTCAGATGGGATGAAGATTTTAAGGCACCGTGGTAAAGCAATGCCAAAATCCGTCTCCTCCTTGAGAAAGCTCATCTGGCCCTCCAGAAAATCCGTACTCCGAGGATACTCGTGGTCGAAAGCCGCAGTGAGAGCGAACTATTAACACCATGTACTGAGGCTCGAATCTCAGTTTTACTTTTGTCTGTAGTAAGGCAACTTTGATATCGGAGGTATATCGCCGGTTGGCCAACGTTTCGGGTTTGAATTCCCGTTGGGCTGACTGTTGATCTCGTATCAACTTTGATTCTGCAGCGCCACCGGTGTGAAGACTTTCCCCCAAGATTTGGTTCGAGATGGGAACACGAAGTGGAACAGTTCCTCTAGCTCGTGGTTGTGTGTTGACAAATGATGATCAGGAATGCCGTGCGGTTTTAATGAATAGAACCGACTCATGGCTATGCACAACAGAGCTCGAGAGTTACAGTTCTCCCTTGGGAATATATGTAGCAATATATCCCATTCCTAGCCTCTTCCCGCCATCGTATTCCTGTTCTTCGAGCCGCTTCGCGCGGTTTAGCTGAGAGACCAGACCCCTCTATCAGCCAGGAATGTGAGGCGAGGACGCCTATATAGCCAGTACTCGCCCTGGGTCCTGAGGAAGAAAGTGAAAACAAAACCCAGGGACCGCAAGCTCAAGCACATTGATCTTCTCTGCTCCTCCCATAGGTATTTCAGTCCTTAGTTTTTTCAAACTTCTTAAGTTCTTCGGTATATACCAAGCCAGGGCAGACTCTCCGAGGCTCAATAAGTCACGGCGTTTTCTGCACATCTGAGAAAGAAACTCTGCTCTGAATACCCCCACTCTGGTAGTAAACCTCCCTCCTTCTTCCAAGGCCAGAATCTAATTCCCCTTTTCAGGTGCATCGCCAAAAATGAAAATCATCGTGATTCTCGCCACCTGCCTCATCGCTGCTTCCGCCGCAGACGCTTGGAAAATTACCCTCATTGGCAAAAATGGCAAAAGGCTGAAGATGCACGGCCGCTCGAAAACCGGTTGCTACATGCTCGATTCGACAAAAGCGAAGGCACTCGGGACGGCTGTAAAGGTGTCATGGAACCCCAGTACGCGGTTCAAGAAAGGTCCTACGGATATGGCCTTGTTCGAGGGTGATTATTGCAATGGGGACTCGGTTTCGTTTGGGAAATTTAAGACTACGAGAGGTTTGAACAAGCCGGCGGTGTTCAATAGTTATCAACTGTACTATTCAAAGTATGCCAAGAGAGAAGAGGGCTTGGGGGTGGAAGACGAGGAGGAAGGAGACTATTAAATTATTCTACTATTAAGAGAGTTATTGTTCCTGCGCCAGTTCAATCGTCCAGATCATCACCTGCCTGACATTCTGTAAGAAAGAGAGGACAGCAGGAAAGATAAGCTTACAGCCAAACATCCACATTTATATCTTGGCTGCTTTGTGCGCGAATTGTGAAGCTCATGAAGCCAAACCTCTGGCAGTACATCATTATCATGATTGCAATAAGTTTGCTTTTGAGAAGACAATCTCTGCAGTACCCTTCCTAGCATGGATCAAAGGGACTTGAGTGGTCCTGAATTAGTTATAGAGCACCAGTGGTCATGATGATGTTGGAAGTAGAAAGGCCATAAACAATGGACATTGTACCAATCCTCCCAAAAAGTGGCCCTGTAAAGCCTGGAGGAAAGTCAGAAGGAAAAGCCAGCCAGTCACGTCAAACAAAGCTAGATGTGCTATCTTACACTTCCAACTCAATGACTTAAATTGTGTGATCTCATGACCAGTCTTTGGTGACTGCTTGTGTGGTGATTGCACAGGTGTTACTGAGGACACAAGAGAGGTGTTGGATTGAGCATTTGACATGAAATAAAATCCAAGATTATATCAGGTTAAGAGAACACTTATTTCACAATATCTGTAGCAAGGCAGGTCTCATTTATTTTGGATTGCATTCTCTTGCTTTTTCGCCCAACCAACATCAACGTTACTTGTGATTATTTACATCATCAACCCAAGATGCATTAAGTGCAGACCAGAGAAGGTCAGGTGGCCATCGACAGTGCGGTGCTCATTCAGGAAAAGCTGGTCTCTAATTCATATTGGTCTTGAATCTAGCTCTTCCGGAGGACATTCCCTCGAGAGTAGCAATGAGGAAAAGGAATATAAGTATGGGTAGGGAATCGGGTTCCTGCTTTGACTGGCAGTTTATCAGGCCATTGACGGTATAAGTGTTGCGAAGAGCAGAAATAGGTGACGCTTGTCTAGTTCCCGTTGTCGAGCTGCAGGAGAAGCAACGAAATTTATCGTATAAAAAGAGGAAAAATCATGCAAAGAATTTCCAAAGAAACAGTTTAAGGAAACATAGGGAATGAATGGAAGTCTCAAATTGAAGGTCCTGAAAAGCCGTAAAATAAGCGAGAAAAGCCGCCATACCACAGGCGCCCAACAATCACAAAACGCCAGTTGTGGAAAAAGGAAATGAAAAAGTAGCGTCGGCTAAGAAAGGCGTAGAGGAAGCGTAAAAGGTAGGGAAAGGTTCGGATTTAAATCCACAGGGAGCGACTCGGTGGAAAGGAAAAGGCTGGAAGGGAATGATAAATTTCATGCAAACTCCGAGCGTTGGTCTAGATGTCAACTGACTGATATATCATCATCTCGTAAAATGCTTGCTCGATATTCAACGTGGAGGCCGTGAGCGGTAGGCAGACGGAGGAGGAACCACAAACGGACATTGCCACCCGAAACACGTCAGTCCATCACCAGGGACCAACCTTCAACGGCATTCCAGCGCCGTATGTTCCCGATAGTAGCTGCTGGCGGATCGACGTCGTCTCCGACGCTCCTGGGTGACCAGTATTGCCTTCCATCCAGCCCAGATTAGCACTCAGTTCGTTCAGTGCCTCCTGGAGCTTCCCTCCAGCTGTTTGGTTATGCTTGGCAAGTTTTTGGTCCCATCCTCCGCACTGCAACTGAATACCACCGCCACGTTTGCTTGCCTCTCTAATCACCAACGCCCAAGCCTTTGCAATCTCCTCATATGCCGATTCCTTATCCAAATTGTACTGTGGTGTATCCCATCTCGGAAGACGGTGGATGATTTCGGTGGCCCCGTCAAGGTAGCTGAGCGAGGTTGAAGCCTGAGACTCGTTGGGCGGTAAGAAGTGCGGAGTGAAGTCGTTTAATGCTTCGAGAAGATTCATTAGGTGCTGTCGGACGCGGTTATAGGCATAGTCTGAGGAAGGGTTGCCACCCAGAGGAAAGGAGGATTGTAGGGTCGACTGATAGTTGCTGAGGACTTGTAGGGCTGAGCTGACGCTCGGGCGAGGGGCGGTGTGGACGACTTCCGGTCCCAGTTCAGGGTGTCTATCACACACGGATCGTAGTACAGATCGTAAGGCATCGGCATCGAGAGTTTCTAGCAGACGTCCTAGAGCCAACGGTCGTCCAGAAACGTTCGGTCTTGCTCGTTTAATCTGGCGGAGTGGTCTGGCGGGCAGTGCAGGAGAATTAGTCGGGGAAGCTGACATGCGAACGTCACGATCGCCATGTCCGTTATCGTCTTCGGCTTTTCGTTTACGGTTCACATTATAGTTCACTGAAGACACTGTCACCCACAGCAGTCAGTCAGTCAGTCACTGGACGTGGAGGGCAGATGTGTCTGATTTTTGACTTCTTGGCACGGGCAAGGGAGCTTACTGGGACGGGATGGAGAGAAGCGAGCGTGCTCGTGGAAGTGTGGAGGAATAGGTGGTGCTGCCACCAAGCTATTCATGATTTCGAAGATCAAGAGCCAGAAGAAAGCCCGCTTCAAGACCAGCAGTCCTGGAAAGTTAAAGAGAAGAAGATATAGAGCTGATTGTGAATGTTGTTGGGTTGGAGATGGAGGAGAGAGAGAAAGATCTCAGCAGATGTTGGTGGTGGTGGTGGTCAGGCCGCCGTTGCTAGTAACGTTACAGTATGGTACGCCACCTAACCCACACACACGTTGCAGGGGCAACAGCAAAACCGTATTGTGATGACAGCTTCATTAATACCAGGAGAAATGCTCTGAAACACCCAGACGACCAGTTGGTTTCTGCTATTAAATATGTACAAAAAAAAAAGGTATATTGCCCTGCTTTTAATCGGTCTCTGCCTGACCATCTATCCGGAGAACGCCTAAAAGCAGCCTTCAATGCAATACATTTTACACCATGACAGGAAAAAGGGACACCGCAAGCTCCGTCATGAAAAGCCCCAAATGAACAAACACAAGGGAAAAGCCAACAACTAACAATGTGCGAGAGGGGTATTATCCACTCCTTACAGGTACAGTGACTGGGCCGCGACGATATCTCTCTTGACGAGGGTCAAAGACTTTTCGAACTTTGTTTCCAAGTCCGTGCTTCCCATCACTTTCGCGGCCTGGGCCATTTGCCTCATGCATTCTTCAAGTCGACGGAAAGTTCGAATCAAGCTGCCTTCGTAGACATCGGTCATCGCACTATAATCAGTTAGCCCCATTTGTCGGACATAACATCAAGTTTGGAATCACAGCAACTTACCAAATATCAGCAAATGATTTGCCCTTCGACCACTCGTATATTACCTCCATCAACTCCCACCTGAACTTTTCAACATATTCTTCTTCGTTCAGGGCGATTTTCGATTCTTGTGACACCTTGGCAACTAATCGTGCCTGAGCTTGAATGTCTCGAAGAGGTTTTGCAAGCTCTTCGTTTGTGATTGCCGGGGTCTCCTTGGCCCGTTCTTCAAACACGAACACGCTCAGCACAGCTGCGCACTGTTCTGGAGTCAAGGTATTGAAGAAGCCGTTGAAAAGCAGTTCGCTCAGCATTAGTTCGTCGCCGCTGCTAATCTCGCAGGCGACCCGGGCCTTCAGCTGAACAACATCGGACTCGTTGATAAATCCAAAACGGCGCAGGACTCGCTTGCGGCATTTCAATTCATCAAGTTGAATGATTGACATTGCTTCGGCAATCTTCTTTTTGGTTTCCTTGATCTTATTTCCAAGCTCCACTTTGGCAGCATATTGGTCGTAAAGCTCGGGAAGCCGAGGAGACTGGTGGAGAGGATTCGAGAGTAAGCGCGCCTCCAGGACTTCGATTTTCTGCTCGAATATTAGTATTAGTTGCGAAGCAATGATACATTTACATACCCTTAGGATTCTCTTGAAAGAATCATCTTTAATGCCCATATCCTCAACTCCATCCAGCACAGCTATACCGTCAGGGAATCGACGTTTTACTTCAGTTAGGTGCTTCTGGACAGTCTTTCGAGTATCGGCGGATTTCAAGTCTTGAGGCATCCGCATATTGACCACTGAGATAGCATGTATGCAGTTTAGAAGGACCGGAATCACCTCGACGCGAGACTTCTCGCCATCCTTAACAGGTCTGACGCCGGGTGGCAATGGTTGATCGGATTTGAAATTCACAACAGAGTTTTCTGCAATGGGGAGCAGCACATCCACAACATAACTTTCGTGGGGAGGATATTCCTCGAATTTATTCCTGGGAGCCCTGCGCCGCGACTGATTGACAACCACGCCCCAGCCGAAATCGTAATCCATATGCTTGATATGAACAAGCCGCCCCGGTGTCAAGAACTTCACAGAGTAGTCTGGATGGGTAATCACGGCACGCATATCCGCCGTTTGCGTGGCAATCTGCTGCCGCAGGTCGTAGTAATCCTGAATAGTTCCTTCATCATCTATATGCATAACGCTTCGCTCCTGTTCCAACGCAGCAAGTTCTGAAATTATCAGTAAGTTTCTCAAACAAGGGTAATAAAGCTGACCTACCTTTCTCCAATCCAGCGATGCTAGCGGTGTTCTGGAACTGAAAGAAGCAGCGTTCTAGCATGAATTCCGGAGAAATTCCCTCCACTCTAAGCAAGTTCAAGATCATATTATATCCCAAGTAGAAAGCGGAGTTGAGCTTATCTTGCTCACCGCGAACGATCTCTTTGGCGACCACCGGATCCATCTCTTCGTTGACCATCATGATAACGATACCACGGTCGTCGAGGCCTCTTCGCCCCGCACGTCCCGACATTTGTACGAACTCCGAAGGGGTCACCCATCGCTGGGACGTGCCGTCAAACTTTCGAACACTGGTAAAGACTACCGTTTTCGCAGGCATGTTGAGGCCGATAGAGAACGTTTCGGTAGCAAATAGCACCTTGATAAGGCCTTCTTGAAACAAAATCTCAATGGTCTCTTTCAAGATGGGGAGGAGGCCGGAGTGATGGACTCCGATTCCACGCCTAAGGAGCGGTTCGATATTGGAGATCTGAGGCAACTTCTTATCCTCGTCTGATAGCATGTCAATGGCGTTATTGAAGACCTTGCTAACCATTTCTTTCTCCGAGTCGTCATTAAATGTCATCTTTCTTAGCTGGACTGCGTATCCCTCGCATTCACGTTTGCTAAAACTGAAGACAATCACAGGATTGAAGGATTTCATCATGATCATCCTCACAATCTTGAACATGTCGGATTGCTCCTTTTCACCCCCCTTATTGAGGTGCTTGTCCTTGCCTTTTCCTTTCCTTTTCGCATTCGGATCAGCTGGGTCGTCGCCCTTTTTCTCCGAAATAGCCCCCATTGCCTTTTGGAAATTTTCTTCTCGGAAAGTCCCCTTCTCGTCAACCACAAGATGCATACCGTTCCCGCCAAGAGGAAAGAAATAATGTTGAAGTGGTGTCGGTCGGAAATCTGTGTATACGACGTGGCAAGGTTGATTATGCATCTTGGTAATCCATTCTGCAAATTGCATGGCATTCGGAATGGTTGCAGAAAGGAAGACATAGCGGACTTTATCAGGAAGTAGAATGATTGTCTCTTCCCAGACCACACCACGAGCTTGGAGCAATTAGCAGGATGAACGAATAAGCTTTCACGAATTACTTACTCTTGTCTCTCATGTAATGGATCTCATCGAATATCACCCAAGCTACTTCACGCATAATTTCTGAACCTCGGTACAACATCGATCGTAAAATCTATCCCCATGTTAGCAGACTGCGTGCGGAATTTCGGTATCTGTCGTACCTCCGTAGTCATCACAAGACAAGTCGCGGTGGGGTTAATCGTCACATCGCCGGTCATTAAACCCACATCGCCAAATTCAGCAGCAAATTCACGATATTTCTGATTGCTCAGTGCCTTGATGGGACTGGTATAAATGACCCTCTGGTTGTTTTTCAAGCATTGCGCAATAGCATATTCGGCCACCACAGTTTTTCCAGCACTAGTATGGGCAGATACCAGCACACTTTCCCCTCTTTCGATAGATGCAACCGAGACCTGTTGGAAAGGATCGAGCGTAAACGGCCATGTTCGCGCGGGTGTCTCCGGCGGTTTATGCTGGGAGATCGGAACGTATGGATATTTCGGCGGCAGCGATACTTGATGTCGAACTTGATGTGAAAGGATGACAGCCGCACCCTCCTGCGATGCCTGAAGTCCAGCAGAGGGCGCGACTTCACGAGACTGCTCTGTCTCAAAGGCGTCCGCAACAACAGGCTCTTCCTCAAGTTCCAGTCGCTGTCGCTTTGGCTCAGGCTGCTCTTCTCGTGGTTGTTCGGGGATCTGTGCGTCGCTATTATTCACAGAATCGTTTAACGGCAGCTTGGGCTCCTCTCCGTTCACCGCATTCAAGTCCTTGACATCGCCATTTGCCTGTCTCTTCTTGGTCTTGTCCTTCTTTCTTCGTGGTTTGGAAGGCAGTTTTTGTGCGGATCCGGCCTTCGGGGTATCTTCGAAAACGTCGAAGAGATCGTCCATGGCGCCGAGCTCCAATAATTGAACGGGGCAGCTCTATCGAGGTTGGATGTTGACGAGCTGGCGGCGTCTCTCAGAATTTACAAAAAAGCGACTCGGCTAAACTTCCCTGTCTCGCGCTGCCCATCAGCATGTCACGTGATATGTCACGCTACTCGGCTTCCTTGCCTTCGCTCATCAGCCCAGCACAGATCTGGTCGTCCTCTCTCTTCCACCCAGTCAACAAGCCGTCAATTCGCTTTTTTGCACCTCAATCTCAAGGTTAGCAGCTATTGCTTGATGCGTTGACAATTCTAACACTTGACAGATGCTTGCTCGATCAGCCATCCGAGCCAATGCGGCTCCCTTCGTCGCCCGCCGTGGATTCCACGCTTCCCGCCCTGCGTTTGGCAGCCCGTTCCACTACCCCGAGGGCCCTCGCAGCAATATCCCCTTCAATCCTCTGACCAAGCACTTTTTCTGGAGATACTGGGGATTTATGAGTAAGTTGGGCGATTTGCTGGCCGGCTGGACTACTACTGACTGCTTCTCTTAGCTGTCGGTTTCGGCCTTCCCTTCGGTATTGCCGGTACGTTTTACATGCCCTGCCGTGCGTTTCGAGAACATATACTAATTACTCCGCTACTGAACAGTCTGGCAAACATACAAGACGCAATAATTGATTCCGCACTCGTCCGTTTAATTGCTGGGAAGATTGTGGGAGGTGACTGTTTTGCGAGATTGGGCTGCTTCAAAGAGATGCAATGTACAAATCCAAAATTTAGAGCATATGTTAAATTCCTTGTATTCTATCCGCCGCTTCAGTTCTCCGTTTACTCCCCGTGTAGCCCTGCGTTTCGCATGTAGTGTTCGTCTTGCTCATTGTAGAGTGGGTTTATGAAGCCTGGTTGGGAATCAGATGAGATCATTGGTCGGAGATTTCAGTGGGCCAAAGAAAAATATCTTGACCAAATCCATCATCTACTTTGGCACCGCAACGAGATATCATAGCGGGCGGAGGTTTGTAAACACGCATTAAGGCCATGATCGCGTTATTTTAAGAGCTACAACTGCCTGGCCCTCCGTGTCCGTCCTCCCCATATTCAAAATGCGCAACCTCAGAAATATCCGCTGTACAGAATTCCCGCTTGCGGAGGGGCTGCCTCTAGCGGCCACCGCCTGGGATCCCGCCACCAATTCTGTCCTTTGCGCATTTGGGCCGACAGACAGCAATGCAGTGATCGAGCTGCGACGGAAACCCGAGGATGCAGACGTCACATCTGGGGCAGAACTCCCGCTGGTGGCCTCCTGGGATGCGCCGTGTCCGCTCCCAGAACTACCCCATGATCGCATTCTGTTGATGCAATATTTTGCAGATACCTTGGTTACATGTTTAATTCTTGAGGGCGGAGACATCATCGTTGTGCGTGAAGAGCCCCAGCCGGGAGAAGACAAAATTGAAATCGTGGGTTCCGTGGATGTTGGAATTACAGCTGCTGCTTGGGCGCCCGACGAGGAGTTGCTGGCTATTACAACGAGAGCCAATACCCTGCTCTACATGACAAGAGAGTTTGAAAATATTGCAAGCGTCACCTTTTCCAGCGACGACCTCAAAATCTCGAGACATGTCTCCGTTGGCTGGGGGAAGAGAGAGACCCAATTTCAGGGCAAGAGAGCAAAGGCTCTGCGGGATCCAACGATGCCGGAGAAAGTCGACGAGGGGAAGCTGAGCAACTTCGATGATCAGAGGACCTCCATTAGCTGGAGAGGAGATGGTGCCTATCTCGCCGTCAATGGAATCGAATCGGGGACTCGACGCGTCATCCGCGTTTATTCGAGAGAGGGAGCTTTGGATAGCGTCAGCGAACCGGTCGATGGTCTTGAAGGAGCTCTGAGCTGGCGTCCTGCGGGAAATCTTATTGCTGGGATTCAACGCCTTGAGGACCGGATCGACGTTGTCTTCTTTGAACGGAACGGACTTCGACACGGGCAATTCACACTTCGACTGGATAAAGACGATCGAGAGACCTGGGCTTCATCTATAAGTTTGGCTTGGAATATCGACTCAACTGTCCTTGCTGTTCAATTCAAGGATCGAGTGCAGCTATGGACAATGGGCAACTATCACTACTATCTAAAACAAGAGGTACCGCTTTCCCGAGATATGGAGTCAGCATTACTCTTCGCTTTCCGCTGGCATCATGAAAAAGCGACCCGGTTTGTGCTAGGGACATCAGGTATGGTTTCGGCATAAAACATCAGCCTTTACTCTGCAAAACTTCGATTGACATTCTACTTTAGTATCTATCATTGATTCCGACTGGGTTTTCCATGTTGCCCGAGGCTCCACTGTCCAGCCCTTTGATTTTGGAGCCGTAGCGGTGGTCGATGGAAGTAAGCTGCGACCTATCACCCCAGAATGCTCAATATACTGACGGGCTGAAAGAAAGGTTGAAGTTGTCACCCCTGAAAGTGGCTGCGATACCTCCGCCAATGGCCCTGTGCGAGGTCCCCATAGATCAAAATGCGATTGATGTGGCATTCAGCAAATCCGGAACCAAGATCGCTGTACTTACAACTCAGGGTGTCTCGGTATACCGATGGGAACTGAAGATGGGCTCGGCTCCTGAACCACGGCTCGACCGCTTCTATCCCTGTGCTGTACCATCGAAGAGGCCAAGGCAGATCTCATTCTTAGGAGAAAATTTCGTATTTGTCCTCCAGCAAAACGATATGCTCTTAGGGGAGATAGAAATGACACACCTAGAGACAGGCGAAACGTCTCTTGTATTCATGTCCTCGGACCTGGACCGGCTGTCTTCTATATTTCCCAACCTAGACGGGAGTGAGCTATGGTTCTCCCAAACAAGCAAGAATCAAAAGGGTGTCTTGTATTCCCACGTCTCTGAAGGGCTTTCTATCTCAGCCTGGGACGAAAGCCCGACTCAGGAGACAAGTTGGGCCAGCGCGGTCAAGTCCGCGGACGGAGAAGTAAGATGCACCTCTGAATCTGGAAAATATAACCTAACGCCTATTAGAATACGCTCTTCTTGCTTTCAAGGTCAGGCACCCTCTATGCAAACAAACGTCTTCTCGCAAAGAACTGTACCTCCTTCATTCTTACGTCCGCCCATTTGATATTCACGACAACGCAGCACCTGCTGAAATTCGTACATCTAACAAACGTCAACGGTACAAATCCTCCAACGGCTTCAATTGGCCGGCGCTAACCCATCTACAGAACTTGAAATACCAGGCGATACTCCCGAGGCTGATGAGCGGTGTCGGAGTATTGAACGCGGAGCACGGCTGGTGACGGCGATGCCTTCGATTTTTGCGCTTACCCTACAGATGCCACGAGGAAACATTGAAACAATCTACCCTCGAGCCCTAGTCCTGGCTGGAATCCGCAAATATATCGAACAGAAGAAATACCGTTCCGCATATCTTGCTTGCAGGAGCCACATGGTGGATATGAATATTCTCCATGATTATATGCCTGATCAGTTTATGGAGAATATTCAGCTATTCATTGACCAGGTCAAACGAATTGATTTCATCGATGAATTCTTATCACGCCTAAAGTCAGTGATCTAGCTCCTCCTATGTACTTTATCTAACGATATACAATGTAGGGAGGAAGATGTTTCCGAAACCCTTTACAAGGATACACTGAAATTTGCCCACACGGAAGCACGAAACGCAATCAACCAAGCTGGTCAAAGCCACATACCCAGTACTGGAGCCATTCCTAGCAAAGGTGGCAAGGTCAATAGGATCTGTGATGCTTTCCTATCAGTGCTTGCCAATCGAATCGACACAAACCTTCAGAATCTTGTGACCGCGCATGTTTGCAAGTCTCCGCCGGATCTTGACGCTGGGCTTCAATTGGTTGCGAAACTTCGCGGTAAGTTAATCAGAAGCACGTAATACTCATCCCGCACTAATAGCCCCATAGAACACAGTGCAGAACAAGCAGAGGAAGCCGTTGAGCATATGTGCTTCCTTACCGATGCTCACATGCTCTACAATAACGCCTTAGGCTTATATGACCTAGAACTCACCCTGCTAGTAGCTCAACAGGCACAGCGCGTATGTATTCGACGCATTATCAAGCTACATATGAAACTTACGCAGCAATAGGACCCAAGAGAATACCTTCCTTTCCTCCAGAAACTGCAAGGAATGCCAGAACTTCGGCGCCGCCACGAGATCGATAACCATCTCGGGAGACATTCAAAGGCGTTGAAGAGCTTGCATGCGCTCAAAAACCATGACGAGCTGAAGCTGTACACAATCAAACATACTCTATACAGCGACGCACTGGAGCTATACAAATATCAGCCGGAACTACTACGGGATATGACCCAAGTATACGCCGATTACCTCTACGATCAGTCGAACTACAAGGAAGCGGCCCTAGGTACGATACTCTTGAACATCCATCCCTCGGAGCTCAACTAACCAGTACCAAAGCATATGAATCCCTCGAACAATACGAGTCAGCCTACCAAGCATACAACCTCGCACACATGTGGCAAGAATGCCTCTACTGCGCATCTCTCGTCCCCCTCTCCCAACCCCAAATGACCGAACTCGCTCAATCCCTCGCCACAACCCTCACCGACGAAACAAAAGACTACATCTCCGCCTCCCAGATCCACGCACAGCACCTCAATGACATCCCCTCCGCCGCCCGCCTCCTCTGCCGCGGCTCCCAATTCGGCTCCGCATGCCGCCTCCTCGCCCTCCACGGCCAACAGGCCCTCGTTCCAGATATCGTCGACTCCTCTCTTACCGAAACAATGGGCACAATGATCGAACTCCTCGCAGACTGCCGCTCCCAACTCAACGCCCAGGTGCCTCGCATCCGTGAACTCCGCGTCAAACGCATGACGGATCCGCTGGCCTTCTTTGGCGGAGACCCCACCGCCGGCGGGGCCGATGGCGCCGATATACCCGATAACATCTCAATTGCGCCCACGGACGCGAGTACGATGGCCGGACGCAGTTTGTTTACACGGTACACGGGCTCTACGTCCGCGTCGCGGGTGACTAGCAGGAATCGACGGAGGGAAGAACGCAAGCGTGCGCGCGGCAAGAAGGGAACCGTGTATGAGGAGGAGTATCTGGTGAACAGTGTGCGGAGACTGGTGGAGAAGGTCAATGGGTCGATTGAGGAGGTTCAGGCGTTGGTGCAGGCGATGTTGAGGCGTGGGATGCGTGAGAGGGCTACAGTTGTGGAGAAGAATCTTGACGAGGTCCTGGGGATGTGCAGAGATTGTCTGGATGAGGTTTTTGAAGTGAAGAGTGAGACTGATGGAGTCGCTGCTGCTGAGCGGGAAGGGGATGAAGGTTTGCCGCGCGCTACTGGTGCTCAGGGTGTTCTCTGGGACAGTCTGGAGGCCACGGATGGCACGAAGGTGAAAGAACCGCCTATTATCAAGGATTTCAAAAAATTGGCACTGTTGGGAGGCTGATTGTATGATTCTGCGATATGGAATCGATGAAATAAAAGTGTATGCTAAATCTATTCCAAATAAAAGTATGAATGAACTTGACCGAGTATTGTGGGTATATACACGGGTGTAAAATCGTTCATGGTCGTTAAGATATTAATCTCTTATCATCGTATATTTTTGGTTTCCCGAAAGACTCGCTGCATAAAATCGCAGGAACAAAATTCTTTGAAGCTCTAATTGCCGGTACCAGCCAAGACAGCGCCGGACTCGCTGACCAGATGGTTGTCCACTTTCACTGGACCTTCGCCAACGCCCGTCAGAATGACTCTGTTGACGCCGGCTCGTAGTGATTCGATGAACCTCGTATCCACTGCGTTCACCAGCGAAGCAGCCTCACCCTGAGACTCCTTGACATCACCCCAACCCTCAGCAGCGGTAACGATCCGTCTAAACGTGCCCAGAACCTGCTCAGCATCCTTCTCCAAATAGTAAATAACAGCATTTGGGCCCGCATCGAATGTGTACGCGGCAATTGTTCGTCCGGCTGCACGGTTCAAGTCATGGACGGCCCTGATTGCCGCACGGGAAACATCGTTAAGGTAGAAAATCGGCGGCGAGGTATCCAGACAAGTAGCGTGGAAACCATTGCTATCCTTCATCGTAATATCTGCAAAGGCAGGGAAATCGCGATTCTGAATCGCCGTCTCAATTGCAGCCATCCTCTCCGGAACCACAGACGCCACGCGGTGTGGGAATAAGGTGGACGTGCCGACTGTCGACTGCATTCCCTCAGTGCTAGGAACGTCTTTTTTTGCGTCGCTGACAACCAGGATCAAAGCACGCATGTCTGGCCAGTGGCTCGCTGGCGCTACTTCTTCTGCTAAGCTGTCACTGCCATCGGCCTTCTCACCACCCCGCCATGCCACATATCCACCCATCAACGAGCGACATGCAGAACCTGAACCTTGTCTCGCAATCCGGCTAAGCTCGCTGGGTGATTGAGGAAGTTGGTAAAGGTCAGCAACAGCACGGACCAGAGCCGCGAAACCAGCTGCAGAACTCGCCAGGCCTGCTGCGGTGGGGAAGTTGTTCTCAGACACGATGCGGAGGGGGTAGGAGGAGAGTCGCGGCAGGGAATCGTTTGCGTCTTCTAAAGCTCGTCGTAGAGCGCGTAGGTCGGAAAGGCAGGCCAGAGTGCGCTTGGAGGCATGGATATTCTGGGGGCTGCCGTTGAGTGTCAAGGTATCTCCGTCCTCTGCGGGGTAGGTCTGGGAGCAGGAGGCGGTGGTATGGGCGCGGAGTGAACTCTGAGAGAGAGTCACGGAGAGAGAGGAGTTGGTAGGCAGATTGAGGGTTGCATCTCGTTTTCCCCAGTACCTATTGCTCAATAGTTAGACCTGATTTGCGCCTAGGGAAGTGGGGGAGACTGTACTTGATAACTGCGATATTCACAGGGGCGGTGGTGCTAGAGCGGTAAATATTTTGATCAACAGGGCCTGCCATTGTCACTCTGCACAGATAATCAATTCAATTGTAAGAAGTGGTTGTTGTTGAGAGAAGATGTTGAGGAGGAAGAAGAAGAAGAAGAAGATATGAAGGCGGGGTGAATTGAGTTGGCTGAGGTTGACCTGTCAATTGGGAACAGGACCAGATGACAATTATGTCGACCACACAAGCAGACTCTTAGATGATTCTACTATTACAAGCAAGCCTTCAATATAAGATCTATATATGGTCTTGTTATGTGCTTTCCATCATGTTAAATTTTGGATATTGTGTCCACAGTGATGTTATGGCTGTGCCGATCGCCAGAGACCACAATATAAAACAGCCATCCTCCACTTCTTCTCCTGGCTTTTTATACTCTGCCCTATGATCAAACACACACATGAATCGACAATATAAGATGGCCAGTCTTGATAACCTCCCATTCGAGCTTCTTCTCCACATTACTTCACTCTTATCTATCAAGGACATTGCATCGCTGTCCATCCAATGCCGTCGTTTACACACAGCCCTCGACATGGCAGCTCGTCGCCGCTATCGCCGACTTCGCGTTGACGGAAAATACTGGGAAAGAGCTTACAATTTACTGTGGAAAATCATCCGGCAGCCTTCTATCGGTTCTCTTGTCAAGGAAATCGTGTGCGACACCCATGCTCTATTGTATGGTGCAGAGTGGTATCCCAAGCCAAAGAAGGAGGATGAACCGCTGCTTCGGCCAGCAATTACGAGAGCTGGCTTCACGGGCGACAAAGCAGAGGAGTTATTAGACAACC
This sequence comes from Malbranchea zuffiana, assembly GCA_039700045.1. NCBI lineage: Eukaryota > Fungi > Ascomycota > Eurotiomycetes > Onygenales > Malbrancheaceae > Malbranchea > Malbranchea zuffiana. The sequence goes on along the minus strand of JARUPO010000018.1, from coordinate 92,232 downwards.
TCATGTTTCGAGGTGGGAAGCCCAGCTGGCGTATGCCCGATAAGTTCCAGAAGGCACTGACCGCGCTGTTACTGGTGGTCTGTCCAAATGTCGAAATCCTGAGAATAACTTCTGTCCATCGGGTTGATTTTATCGAAGATCTGTTCGAAATGGCTCATCAAAATCCCACGAAAAAATACGGTGGTCTTCGGAATCTGCGCCACGTCGAACTATTGCGAGATACGTCTGGCGTTTGGTATGATCCGCAGGAATACACCAGCTACAGCCTCATGTATAACTTGAAACCCATCATGCGCATGCCGTCTCTCGAAAGCATTACAGTCAAAGCAGTCGACGAACGTGCAGAATACACCCGTTATCTTACGCCTGGCACATCTAATGTCAAGAGCATAGATATTCGCTATTCTCTGTTGCCACTTCGGGAGCTCCGGTGGATAATCCAGCATCCCAAAGCGCTTGAAGAATTCAAATTCTCGTCCGGCCAACTCCGGTACTCCGGGGGCGAAGACGACAGGGCCGTGTGCCACAGGAAATTTTTTGGCAAAGCACTTCTCCGCCATAGGTCTACGTTGAAGGTCCTAGATCTGGATGTGGACCGCGCCCTCAGATTCCCTCCGTACGATGGCTATTATGAGCATGATGATCCGCTCGATGACGAGTTTGGGGATAGTGAACTGAGCGACGGTGAAGCTGAAGCCCAGGCAATGGAGTCCCGCTTTGAAAGAGGCGAGCCAGATTATCGCCCGTATGGCCAAACAATCGGCTCGATGCATGACTTCACCGCTCTGAAACGCCTAAGTGCTGGAGTCGGCGTCCTATTTGGCGCACGCGAGGGCGACTCTTGGAACGAACACCCCGGGCGAGAAGGTGTCCGTGTTCCGATTAGGTTGATAGATTCACTCCCGCCGAACCTTGAATACCTGTGCATCCGCGGGTACGTTGCTGGCGAAGACCCGAACTACACAAGCCAGATTGAGGAGTTTATGGCAAACAAAGATAAGTGGCCAGCTAGCCTAAAGGAGGTACATGGGATTGAAGAATGTGTCGAGGGCCTCCCATGCGTACCAGAGGAGGATGATGACGAAGAGTACGATGAGGATGAAGACGAGAGGCTACCGTGGGAAAGGGAAGACGATACATGGACCGACTATGCTGATGAAGCACCGCCTAGCTTGCAAGAGGTTTATTGGGTCAACGGGAGTGAAACACTGGCGGTGGACGACGATTCTGACCGGTAGAAGAGGAGGGAGTAAATAAATTCGAGCGTCAAATCTCAGCAATCCTATATGCTTCATATGATCCGTATATTGCTCAAAAGATGCAAACTGCATTGTACGACCTGAGGGTGGATTCCTAACAAGGTTTAGCGCGCGATGAGATCATGGTTTCGAATTTGAGGCCCTGAAGGTCTGAGTTTGACTGAGCCAAAACTATCACGACAGCAGAAGATTGACGTATCTACCGCGTAAGCTTGACTCACTATTCGATTACTCTCTTGGATGTCTTCTTAACCCCGTTCACCATCCATGGGCGCCGCAGCAAGCACTCCTTCTCCTCCGGAGAACCCAGCTCCCCAAGCCGCAGCCTGCCCCGTCGACCACAAAACTCGAGCAGTATGGCTTGCGCAAAACCAAGGCGGAGCTCCTCATCCACATCCATCCTCTGAAACCTCTTCCTCCACTTCATCTTCCTCCCAGACCTCGTCGCCACCGCATCCGCCGACGCCTCCGACGAAGCTCCAACGAGCGCTCTCGCAAGATAGAGAAATCAGCAGCATCCCACGCGCACTCCCTAGTTCCTCAACACCAGAAACTCCATCTACACATACCCCCTCTCCCTACGCGCAATCCTCCTCCCCAACCGCTGCATCACACGGAACTCCCTCGAATTCCGAAACGGAAACCGGCCACGACAAGCACACGGGCAACTGGGTCTACCCATCCGAGAAGCAATTCTTCGAAGCCCTAATGCGAAAGGGCACGCCTACATCAGCTTCATCAGCTACAGAGCTAGCCACCTCCGTTGCCTCCATTATCCCCATCCACAACGCCGTGAACGAACGAGCCTGGTCCGAGATTCTGTCCTGGGAATCAAAAGCTCCTACGTCGGATCCCGGAAGCAGCAAGTGCGGAGGACCCAAGCTGTATTCGTTTCGTGGACTGGGTGCCGAGAGCGAGTTTTTGAGTCCGAGAGCCAGGCTGAATGGTTTGATGGGCTATCAACTCCCGTTTGATCGGCATGATTGGATTGTGGAGAGGTGTGGTGGTGTGAAGGTTGAGTATGTGATTGATTTCTACCAGGGGAGGTCAGGGACTGGAGCGGGTTTGAAGCCCGGTGCTGGAGGTGGGAAATTGAGTTTCTACCTCGATGTGCGCCCGAAGTTGAACTCGTGGGAGGGATGCAGAATGAGAGTCAGTCGGTTCTTTGGGATGTAGGAGCTGTCGCACTCTTACTGCTTTTTCCCTCGACATTTATGATCAAGATCCTTTACGCAATATGATCGCGGGATGTTGGTATATACTGTATCATTAGAACCTAAAAGAACATGTACGATATAGACGACATTAAGACGCAAGCAAATCGCCTCCAGCCTCCAGTGCGCCTTTAACTATGATGACAGTGACCAAGAGAGGAACAAAAACTCATTATAACCAGAAACGGTCATATCGTAGGGAATCATGGTGTAATATCCGCGACCAAAAACTTAGTACAAGGGCAGGAAAAAGCACGTCCGAACCGTCATCCAAGCACAACGGCCAGAACGATAACCACCAGTACAATGGCTAAAACCAGCAAAAGGCAGCAAAATTTGCTTCGTGCATTCTTCTGGTATCTGCTGGCACTCCGTAGCTCCCTGTCCGCTCCTCGAGTGTCATCTCTTGTCCGCTCCACGTTCTCACTAACCAAATCTAAATTCGTTCCTTGCTCGCGGACAATGTGCGCAACATCACGGAATAGTTCATTTAATTCGCCGACACTCTGTTCGATATTTCGAATCTCTGCCTCGCGCTCGATTATCAGGGCGTCCTGGAAATCAACCTCCTCTTGGTTCGCGAGCCGAGGTTGCTGCTCTTGTAATTGCTGTAATGCCTGGCCGCCTTCTTGGGGAGACGTGACATGCGTCGATTCTTCAAGAGCTGTGCGTGCAGCGGCTGCAGATGACCGCTGTTTTTCGAGCGCACGGCGCTGAACCGATTGAAACTCTTCGAGCGATGCTTTGAATTCTGAGGAGAGTTTCTGCTGTTTCCATTTCTGTGCGGGCTGGAGGGCGAGTTCACATTAGCCTCGTCGCAATACTCCATTTTCAGCTAAGTCCCATACTCACTGTAACGTCGTCCCATGCCTGGATCTTTTTTATCCTTTCACCGGCATCTTTGAAGCCTTCCCGCGTCTCTCCTAGTAGGTCATGTATTCTCTCCCGTACCCGTTCAGTATCCCTCCTTGTGCCAAGCAGGCCAATCTGATTTGAGAGACGGGATATATTAGATGTCAAGGTAAATAACTGGTTCGATAGAGACTCGGTTAAGCGCTGGAATTCGGGGTCGTCTTGGTAGGCTTCCCGCCCGCCGGATGGTTGCGCTTCCAGCGAAGAGAGACGGTCAAAGGACATGGCAAAGAACGGAGCGCGACCAGATTGTAACGTCAACAGCTAAGGCTCAAACCGGGGTCTGGTATAAACAGGCAAATGAATGAATACCAGTCTCTAGATGAATGAATGTCTTCTAGATGGGAGCGTTGACTGGCCGGTTTCGAGGATGGAGTGCCAAGACAGATGATGTCGTTAAATGCTTATGTCAGCAGGGCACGTGCTGTGCCACAGTCTGGTGCTCGTGTGGCTAAGTTAAAGTGTGGCTCGTGCATTGTGTTTTGTTTTGTTTGTTTCGCTCGCTGGCCGAAAGAAATATCTCGAGCTTCAAGCTGGTGGAAGAGCTCTCTGCACGGCATATCCCACTCCTTTGACTTGAAGCACGGTGTTCCCGTTTAAGGCGTGCTTAGGCACAGGAAGAAGGCGGTTTCGCTCGCATGATGCGACACTAAGTAACAGCAACGACTATCCTCGATAATCTCGAACTCACCATGGCAGCCTCCGCAAGCATAAGGCTGTACAGGCGAATCCTGACCTCCACACTGCATCGCAGATTTGTGCACGCCTCTGCAGTTGCTCTCCTTGTCTGTTATGCCATTTCTATTTTCATTGGTGTCAAAAATTCATGTATGCCATTGCTTTCCTACCCTCTGTCATTCTGTACACAGCTAATCGCCTGCCCTAGGGTTCTGGTCATGGTTCCCCCTAGGAGCTTGCGGGTTTCGAACTCTGCTTCTTTTCGTCTCGAGCTTATGCGTCTTTGTCCTCCGAGTTGGTCAAATGCGCATTGGCAGTCGCACAACAACATCCCTGTTCCAGACGGGGAGACAATCCGCGTTTTCCTTCGCCTTCATACAGACGCTCGGATGGTACATTTTCTCGGCATGGTGGTTCAGTGAAGTTTACATTTGGTCTTCGACTGAGGATGCACGGCTCAATTGGGTGAACCCGGGAAGGTCTGCCTCTGCTTTCTCTCCTTCCGTTGCTGTGCTAACAGAAGCGCCAGACCGTTCGAACGAGCACAGCTTAACGAACGACCAATATATCTCCATAGCTACTTTCTGCTCCTGGCAGTAGGACAGTCGGTACTGCATCATTACTATGATTGGGATCAACTCGAAATTCCGGTAGCGACACCCACCGCAAAATCTGAGGAGCGGAGAACACACCCTATCGATCCGGTGGTATTGCGGCTCACTAAATCTTTTCGAACTGTCGGAATCGACGTCTTTACTCGAGCCGCCATTGCGACCGTTGTCGCGCCTGTCGCGTACTCGATTTTCCTGAGAAGAACTGCGTGGGCCTTTACCCTATACTTTGCAGGCATGTTTTGGAACTTCCCAGAGTCCGCATCGGATCCTCCTGGTTCGGTTCCCGCTTTCGATATATCCCTTTTATTCAGAGCTGCTGTCTCGGGAAGCCTTCTGGTTGCCCTGTGGCAAACTTCAAACGTCCTATTCTCGGTATTCCTAGGGCGGGCACCGCTGAAAAAGGGGCAACCACTGACCAACGGAGCGAAGGACCCAAATGGGAGCCTCATAAACGGATTAAACGCCAAGAAAGATGTTGTGCTGACATTTGCGATGTGGGAGTTATGCTTAATCGGCCAAAAATTCCCTGATCGCCGAAAGGCCATCTTCAACGATATCGACCGCACAGGCGGCTCAGCATGGGCTCAAATCTTGAATTCTACGTCAGGAGTGATCAAAGGGGTTGGCTCCCGCATTAACCAGTTCCAGAACCCTTCAACTCCCGCTCCTGCCCCTCCTCAAACGGAAAATAAAGAGACGGCCCAGGCAACAACCGACGCAGTTCAAACATTACCTCGTCTAACGTCCGCACCGAAAACAGAAAACATATTCCTTACAGCTCCCAGAGCGACAACGCGACCTGGAAAATTTGAATCCGCCATCGGATCTGTTGCCAAATCCTACGGACAGGCCCCTGACTGGACACCCTCTGCGAAAGCAGCAGCACGTAACGTTTTCGATCGGGCTTCATCCACCGTTTTGAGTCCGGAGCGAAAGCAAATGATATCCGCTTCTGCTCGAGAACTCAAGTTACTGACTAGCGGGAAGTCTGCTACCACCTCGGCCGGCATTCACCCACTTGTGGAACGATTCATGCGGAGTTGGGCCGGAATCCCGTTCCGAAGGACTTATGCTCGGCGCCTGCGTCAAATCGTCCTTGGTTCCCCTTACGGACAACTTGCTCTCATCGTCGATGCAACAGAGAGCTTAACCAGGTTCCTCATTGCAAGTTTATCTGAAGATCAGTTTGGCAAAGTCCAAGCCGATGTTCCAGCAGTGGTCCGCTTATTTACGGAGACTATTCTTGCCCTTGAGTCGTTTACTAGTGAAGAGAAGGGATTGAATGTGCACTGGACAGACATCGAGTTCCCCCCTAGCAACACAAGCCCCGAAGCTAGAGCCAACGCGAGGCGAGTGGAAGAGGTAGAGATTGTACTGTCGACATTGAAGAGCGGGTTATCGGAGCTTCTATCTGCTTTCCGGTTGTATCTCAGAGAAGTAGGCGTCGTAGGAAAGGATCTACGGCTGGCAAAACAAGCAGCAGGGATAGATGATATAGAGTGATCTTTTTCTGGTTTATCTGGTTTAACGACAAAATGCATTTGATTAGGTTCGAATGAGTAGAAATGATACCCATGTTCTTATTTTCCTTCAGAGCCGGAGCCACTTCTATGCTCTCCCTACCCGATCGTACATATATTGAGCTGTAGCATAGTGTCAGCAAACAAGGCGGTATTCCTCGATCTCCTTAAGGTCGTCAAGCAGATAACTACCCACGTGACGAGCTCATCGCCCATTGAACCCGAGATGCCACCAACATCTCGACCGCATCTCAATCTTAACGAGATAGACTTCAGCGAATGTTAAAGCCAGCAGGCTTATAGATTCTACTTTAATTATCAAGCGCATATATCATTGATTGTCTTACTTTGACGTTGTCCCATCCTCTAAGCACGCTTATTTCCCCGCGGCGAGGGGCTTTGTGAACAGCCATGCCTGAACCACTGACTTCCAATAGATGGCATCTACGACGGGTTGCAGAGGCCGGAGCGCGGTCATGCTATGTCTGCTATAAGCCATCGACCAGTGTACTGATTACGCCTGATAATAAGGTGAGTTTGGCCATGAAGAGCCTGAGCATCTGTGGGGCGATTTGAAGAGGAGTATTATATGTACATGCCTCTTTCTCCCTGTTTTTCCTTTCTTTCGTTCCTTTCTATTATTCTTTTATTTTTTATTGGAAATGATTTTCCAGGGACAGCATAACTGAGACACTTATAGGATTTCTTCTATATCTGTCCCATTCATCTCAAGGATCGAGGGTTCTGTTCCCCTATCATTGATGAGGAAGAAATTGCGAAGAAAAAGAAGAAAGAAGAGATGGATAGGGAGATAGAGAAGGTTAAAAAGGAGTACGAGGAGAAGATGAAGAGGAAGAAAGAGAAGAAAAAGGAGCAGAAAGACGATGATAAAAAGAAGAAGGATGACGATGATGGTAAGCAGGAGGAGAAAGAGAAGGATGAAAAGGTATGTTTAGTCTTTTACTTTGTTGCTATGTATGACATAGTGACTGGTGGCTGGCTGATGTTTCGTGTCCATACCTAATCGATTCTCAGATTGAGTCAATACAAGAAGCTAGCGGTGCCGAATCGAAGGATAGCGACGAGCCTCGGATCTTCTCGCTACACAAGTACGTCATTTCAAACAAGGATTGGGAGTCACGGTAGAAGTAGTTTGTCCTCCCTGGCTGATAATGTCTAGGAATTTCTATCAGATGCGTATCGATCGACTTCGCAACATCGAGCTCGCTAAGCGGAATCGAGAACGCATGAAAGACTCTTCATTCTTTCCGGCTGCTCCGAGAACAGACCTCTGAAGCTCGAAAAACGGTCACCAGCCAAATCCATGTTGCGAACGCGGCTGTGCCGCGGCGCCCTAACTGACCATCTTGCCCCGCCGTTGGAATATCAACCGACACCCGTTTGGCGCGTAATCTATCAACGGGAGCAACCTTTTTACCCCGTTCTGCTCATGACATGTATTGGTAAATTCAATACAGAACAAGAGGCTGAAACGAACCTGGCTTTACTTTACAATCTTTCAAACGGCCGCGAGTTTCTGCAGGGCGATATAGCCCGCGATAAAAAAAGATTTATCAGCTGGACTCACACCCTGCGGTAAAACCCCGCAATGCCGTTGAATCGAGTCAGCTCTCGCTCAGCCGAGGCTGCTAGAGAAGCGGGATAAGCGAGCCACCGTCTGGGGAGCCGTTGGGTACCAATTTCAGACGCCAGAGCTGAGCTTCGTTGAAAGCCTCCGAAGCCAGATCCCGTAGTACAACGTTATTTCCAGGGATGCGGACAGAATGTCAGTCCTACAACGGCAGCAAAGTTAGATCCAGCTCTCCCACGGGCCCAGTCAGCCAATTTTCATAATTATCCGATCTCGAAGCTGTGGAGTTGCCGTTATATATAGACCGGAAACCATTTTCCGCTTCTTTAAACGTGGCCGAGATTCGACCCACATTACGATCAGTTGAACGGGACGAGCTGATAAGATAGGGCTGCGGGTTGTAAGTTTATTTCGGCCTTACAGAGTCCGCGGTGCACGGATTCCGGGGTTCAGTTCAGCTGGAAGCCCCTTCGGCCGGGAGCGCGGCTGACGCTACTGGATACGGATTAGTCGGGAACATGCGGAGTTACTCGTAGCTTTGTGTATTTTTTCCGGCATGGTGCATGTATGAGAGAGAGAGAAAATTCTCCTTTTTGAGCTGTGGTTTGAAGAATCAGGCTTCGGGATAGAGGTATATCAAGGACAGCTATTCAAGCCAGCATGGGTTGAAGATATAAAACCACGGGGTATATAATAGTTATTATAGCCTTCGAAACAGACAATCCCAATATATCTCTCCTCAACTCTTCTCCTCCATCGCCATCTCACTTAACCCCCTCACCCCCTCAACCGCCCACCTAATAACCCTCCCATCATCCTCCCTCGTCACCCTTTCCGCCGCCTCATCCAACCCAACCCACATCACAACATAATCCTCCTCATAAACCTCACACACGCGTCTTCCAGGGGGATTCTGCTCCGAGTCCACCGCCGCAAGAAACCAGAATATCAACTTGTGAACACTCTCGTAAGAACGTTGTTGAACAGCGATGGGTTCGATTGTTGTTCTTGGGGCCAGAGCTGTAGAGGCACCTTGTCCCGACCCAGGATGAGGCGGAGGATCAAGAGGGTGAGGATTATTAGGCCCAGAAGGAGGAAGATGAAGAGGATGAGTAGGAATACTAGGGCTAGAGGGAGGAGGAGGAGCATGAACATTGGAACTGTCATGAGGAGAGCGAGCAGCATCTGATGTCGTCGTGAGAGTAGTACTCGTAGTAGCGTCCTCCGTCGTCGTAGCAGTAGTAGGCGAATACGGCACAGTAGCCCTCGTCACAAGCGGATGCGGCAGCAACCTAACTTGATACCCGGATTCCTCGCGCGTCTCACGCACAGCTGCGTCAGCGAGCGTCTCGCCGATATCCTTTCTGCCCTTGGGCAGGAAATAAGCGTCGATGGTGGCGGAGTAGATGAGCAGAACGAGTCCGCGTTTCAGGTCTATTGAGACTGTTCCTGCGCTGAGGACGAAGGCGTTGGAGAGGTGGAGGGAGCGGAATTTTTGCATTTGGGTTGGTTTTAGGGACATTGTTGTTGGGCTGGGCTGGGTTCGAATGTGTAGGTGCAGGGTTGTTGGGATGAGGGATTGTTGTGATATATGGCTGGTAGCGAACATCTAGGCATCTTCGTTTTCATGGTTCTATTGACAATGCCTGGAGGATGACTGCTATCTCGAGGTAAAAATAGGAACCTCAAGAGGCTCTTTTAAGCAGCCTAATCTTCACCCACACAATGCAGTGATGACTGTTCATTTAGGCAAGACACAAACAAGCAAGGCTTCTCTATTCATTAAACATTTCAGGTAGGCTTCCTGCTCTACATTTTGAATATCTGGGAAAATATCCCCATGAGATGACCACCGTCCAAAACAAAGAAAATCCCATAACAGGAAAAAGGAACACTCTCAAACCCCTCAAAAGGCTCAGGTCATAATTTTGTAGAGGCCGTCACACATACATCTGTATATATATAAAAGCAAATCAACCAAGAAGTATGTCAGGAATATACATAGATATATCCACAAATCCAGCCACGTAAGACAGTTCAATGGGATAATACTGGAAAACGCTCCTCTAATGCGATTGAAAAAATAGTCGGTCGGATTTCCCAAGGTATTTTCGCGAGGCAAAAATCGTTGTTTAGGGGCCTGTCAAAGGGCAGTACAACGCAGGAAGGACACTCTCAAGGACAAGCCGAAAAGCGGGATAAAAAGAAATTCGTAAATCAACTCCAGTTTCGTCGCTGGACGTAACTTCGGACGCGGTATATACATACGATATCGTCTCATCGAGCGCAGTAGCTCCTGTCAGACATCCTCAAGCACTTCGTCTATCGTATGTGTCGCCAATGACCCCGACGCTGACGACCCAACAGTCATATCCGGATTCGAGTTTTCCGAACTCCCTGGCTGCTCTCCAATACTCGGAAGGCTGCCATCATGCTGAAGTTCTTCCTTCATACACGCGTTTTCCAATATATTTGTCCACTTCCCGCTCGATCCCGCATGACTATGTTTCAAGTGCTGTCGGAAATGGTCGGCACGGTAGAACTTTTTAGCCTGGTTGCATTCCCCAAATTTATGGACATTCGTGAGATGCTCTATTCGGCGATCCCACTCCGGTTGGGGGAAATTGGGGAATTCGGTCCCGCAGTAGCCGCAGGTATCGTGCGATGGACCATTAGGAGTCTGGCATGTCGGTGAAACGGAAGGATGATAAGCTGATTCGTAGCTTGACAGGGCAGCACAAGACCAAGAATGACGTCGTAGATGTAGGGAATTTTGATGGCGTTCCGCTTCGTTTTTGTTTTTAAATCGTTTCTTGCAGAATGAGCACGTATACTGCTTTTCCATCTCATGAGCCCTGTAGTCATTTAATCAGTCAAATATGTTTCAAGTTGGCAAAAACTTAACCTACCGTAATTCTTCAAGACTGTCGAGTTTTTTCGGCTTCTTGGGACAACAATCGCATATATACAACCGGCCCAAACTCACTTTAGGGGCATTTGACTTGCCCAAACTCCCACCATTCTGCGTTGAGCCTTTGCGGCTGCCTGGCGCACCTTTCATCTCCGCTGGTCCTACAAAGGAAGCTCGATGAGACCCCGGGGTCACGAATGCCCGATCGTAGTCTAGGTCTGAAGTTGGTGAGATCCCACCAGGGGACGGCCTATCATAGGACGAGACGCTACTGGCAGCAACGGATAATCCAGCCGACGACGCGTAAGACTCTGTCCGTAAACTGGAAGATACCGAGGATATGGAACCATGTCCCGGATACCGCGAATTCGGCGATGCGCAGCTATTCGATCGGAAGCCCAGTGATCTCCGTTGTTCTGCATCCGAAGGATTTGGAGGCGGGAAAGTATGGGTCGCATTGGAACCCGCTCCACGTGGTGGAGAAGACGCCCTGCGTTTCATGCCATGACGGGACATTGGCGAAAATCCTTCCATATACGACGACGTCCTTTCTCGCGGGTGATGCGGACGGGACGACCCCGAATCTTCCATCGTAAAGTCGACATCTGTATCCGGGAAGACGCCCTGATCATAACTTCCTCTGTTTGACCTGCTTGGTAAACTGAGCGCTTCGTCTGTCCCACGCCGGCCTACCGATCCGGTATACCGTTCTCTAGCATGGCTGAAATGGTCAATCTCCATGGGCGAATGCACGAGACTGTCCGGACTTTGGAAACCGATATAATCCGGCCACCCGCCCAGCTTTGTACTTGGAGATATACCGGCAGATGGAGGGCCACTCGCCCATCGTGGCGGTAAATCGCGCGGGCTGAGAGCTCCGTCTAGATTTGATAATGAGGAGACACTGGTTCGCGCTTTGGAGTGGAAAGGTAGACTGGAGGTCACTTCTTTGTTGAGAGAGGCTCCAAGACTTGACGACAGACGCGGAGGAGAGCTTGGTTTGCCTATCTTGGATAGAAGATGTTGATCGTAAGCATTGGACGACCGTTCCACGCTCTTCTCTGAGAGAGGCTTCTCTCCTTGTAGAAAGTGTCCCATCCTAATCCCAAAGAGGATAGCGTGAAAAATCAGCTGCAGCTCGCAAGGAAGTGGGGTGGAATATGAAGCAACACAGCGCAATGTAAGATGTATACACTGTCGACGAACTCCTGAGAGAGATTGACAAGGAGATTCCTCAGGCAGAACCCAGATTGTAAACACTTACCGTGAACTTGAAAGACTAGACCCTAGAGAGCCTGGTGATAATGCGTCTGCGGTAGGAGATGGCCCTGGAAATTTTGCACCCGTCGATGGACTTGTCGCGCCAGACAGTGTGTCTCCTCCAGCCCGATTATAATCTTCATTAAACGAAAATGTCTCATCTCGACGGACAAGTGGCGGCCGGGTATGACCGCCTAGGAGGCTCGACGACGGCTTTATAGGGGCGAGAGTGGGCTTCCCAAACTGCTGCTCATCTGCAAATGAATTACTCCATTTCCAGCCCGGGTCGTGGCCCTGCGCGAGATCTTCGATGAATCGCGGTGGAGGCAGTGGCGGGGGCGCCAGAGGTTCGTTGGACTTGGGGATAGACATTGGTCCATACGACGACGACGATGCAGAGCTGTCAGATTTATTGCGAATAGTCAAAGTATGTAAGGGGCGTGATGCTTGTTCTTCGTCTTCTTCTTCGCTGGCATTCACGTCACACACGCGGATCGAGGGCGGAGATGCCAATGGGCGTCTGTCCATACTCAAGCATAGGTCGCCACGAGCCAGACATCCACATCGACCAACCCACGGCGACGGTTTCGACGACGGGAGAAGACGAGCAACGAGGCCTCGTTAAGATCCTGCGGCGTTCGTAAGTAGTGGCGATGGTGGCGACAGCTGCGGGTCTCAACGAGTTTCAGCTGGAGGAGGAAGAGCAGTAGGAGACATACATAAAGTCGGTCAGGCAAGATCGCAGATTCGAGACAAGTGATGATTGAGAGTGTGTGCGTGCAGTGTTGGATGATGGGCGAGCAGTCTGAGGGACGAAGAACTCGACGTGAACGGACGGGGACGAGTGAATGACACAGCACGACGACGACGACAGCAAGAGAAAGAGGATGTCGAGGATGAGGAGGAGTCGCCGTCCGGATATGTATGGGCAGTGGAGGGTCGTCTTTTCTCCGGGTGGTTATATTTGTTGCAAGGTTATTTTCGATAGGGCTGAAATAATACCGCGTCCTTACGCCCTGTGTGCCTTTTCATTACGTACTGTACGGTACCGCCCATACGCAGCATTCGGCCCTATGGGGCTTTTTGGCCCATCATCATTTGGTTTGATTGATATCGACAATCACTTCTACTCCGTACTCAATGAACACTGGATTGCATCCTACTACTTTGTCTTCGCATGTCGTGAAGGGACTTTGCCTTGGCTGCAATGCCGAGCAGCAGCGGCCCCAAGTTAAGCTCCAAATGCCCAGGCACAGAACCGAAAGCCAAACCGAGTTGAAGAAGAAGGTTGACGCTGTGGAGAGTACGGAGTAACGACGTCAGCACCAGCGAAACGGCGTTTTCTCCTCCGGCAGCAACCGGCGCTTCGTCAGTCCTCCTGAGCCTGGAATTCCACTCAGCGACATGGAGCTGCTGGTCAAGGAGTGGGTGATGATCGAGGGACAGATGGCCGGTATTTTATATCTGGGTGTGAGAGAGCCATCCCGGCCACCGCGCGCCAAGCTATCGCCAAGAAGCTACCGTAATACGAAGGTTGTTCTGCCGCTGTATTCGATCCGCCTCAGGTCTGTAATACCATAACGAAACGGCGAATTGGCGTGACCTCCTGTTTGTATTATTATCGTATGCCAGAGCTTCAAGCTGCTCTTCTCATCTCTTCCGTGCATCACCCCGTTCTTACTGTGTAGGCATGTTCAGAGAGAAGACGGAAACTCGAAAGAAGGCAGTCGATGGGCAATTGCAGCTTCTGAGGAGATGTGCATGCAGCGCGGCAGGGCGGGAGCCGGTGCCATCTTCTTAAAATAAGAATAAGAGCAGCGATGATATTGGAGCACGGCAGCCAGCCTCTGACTCCAAGGCACAGGGCTGCGGCTCGAATTGCTTAAACGAGTCCACAGCCGGCAACATTATGAGACGCCTTCGACGCAACTTGCTTCCAAAGCCGCAATCCCTGTCCGGAAGCCCTTGCGCTGCCATGGTTCAACGGAATTCAAATCCTTTTGGCTTTCCCCCACGAACACGAGATGGCGCTCGGCCGCTCCCATCTGATGCCGTCATGGCCTCACAAGGCTGTAGAAAACTCGCTCATCAGAACTTCTGGGGGTTCTCACGGAATTTCAGGGGATTCTTCAGGGCGGGAACGCATGCCAGAGGCACTGGTCGTGAGCGATCACCACAGGGGGATGCTCCTCCTTGCAATGGCAAAAGTAACGGGAAAGGATCGCATACATGCAGACGGAGAATCATCGGTCCCCATTGAGCGGTGTACGGTCACGATATATTTTCCCCATGCAACCGAACCCTGTATCAAAGGAGCGCTCTTGCTTCACCTTACCTTGACCTTGCTTGGCCTTTATTATTCTTCCCGGAGGTGGTGAAAGGACAAAGGCGGAGGATCCGAACGTTTGCGCCTGTCTCGGGCGGCTCCTGGGAATCTGCGCATCAACAACGCCCAAGTCGCGACTGCAAAACCCATGCTTGTAACGATATTTCACGCTGCGGTATCCAGCATTCCATAACACCCCCAGAACGACGGTAACGCCCAGAGTAAATACCGCGAGGACCATCTCTGCTCATCCTTTTCTGGTAACTTTCGAAACGCCCAACCCAATTGGCGAGCTTGACGGCATTCTGGAATTTCCTCGGAAACGACAGGGGTGTCCCACTGATTTTCCAGCACTCAGATTGGGTGATTTTCTGGCGATGAAAGAGCGGAGACGCTCTGCACCTTTTGCACTGCCACAAAAACTGTGCTACTGTTGGACCGGAAACCTTAAAATGGCTGCTGAAGAGGGGGTGAAGTCTGGCGCTGGCCAGTTGATGGTTGTGTTGGTTTTTTCTTCAAAGTTGCCACTGCTGTGGGTGATTCGCGTGATGCAGCCTTATATAAAAAACGGGAGCCTTGGACCGGTAAGTGAATCCTCGCCTCTCGCCCTGGGCCGCGTCCATCCTTCTCCTCGGAGCTTCATGCGACGGAGGTTCCTGGACCAAGCAAAAGATATGACCATCACTTCCATCATGCTGTTGTGCAAGGCCCGCAGAGTCTGTGGAGCTTTGCAGCGGAGTTCTTCGCTTGTCAGCAGTGTGGGTCGACCAGGAGATATCAGAACCATCAATGCTCTCCCTCTCCATGGTTAGCTGTTTCCAGAGCGCTTGCTCCTGCTGGGACGGGGTAAGCATCGGGGCAGCATGCTTCCACATGGGCCTCCATCTTAGCGCCAAGTCCATGGCGGGGTGCGGTTTGCCCACGAAGATTGCACAGCAGAGAAGCCAACAACCTCACGCGACGAAGACCTCCTTGGACCGGTTTCCGCCGATGCTGTCGACGAAGAATAATGTTCTGGGCGCGTTCAAATCGGTGTGCCCGTTCCCCATCAAAAAAAAAAAAAAAAACAAACTCGGAGGTTATACGGAATATTTCGTCTCAGCATCATGTACCATTGTTCCATGGTTTCCTCAGCCCTAGCAGGCTGGCTGGGGTGAATCAACCCAACCTTTTTCTCTCACCTGCATGAGTCGCCAACTAACGTCAACGCCAATCGTCTGGATCTTGGTAAATTGCTTACCACAATCCGCTGTGCTTGCTTTGGATTCCTCATTGCCTCTTGGAACGGGCCCAGACCCCTCAGCGTAGTTCACCTCCCAGCCAGCCCAATTCAACATTCCTCCCTTCCTCTGCTACTTGCCTCCGAACGGGCTTGCAAGTGTGCTGCAAACTCTCGCTCACAGGGCGGTCTCCTGCAGCCACGAACGGATCATCCGATTCGCCCAGGATCAAGCTTTCAATGATCAAGAGACTCTTGGCCAATAAAGCCAGTAGAAGTATTTTCTTCTTCCGTATTCGCCCTCCCCACCGACGTCAGAGCTGGAGCCCTCGCCGGCCACCAAGACTACTGCACAAGCAGCGGAGCAGGTCGTGAGTGTCAGCCAGCCCGCCCTCGGCTTCATCCCAGTGCGAATGGATGAGGCAACGTCCATCTCGAAACCGATCATTCTGAAACTGCAGGTCCAGGAGATGTGCATGGCCGTGATCTTCGCGGTTACATCATTCTCCATGATGATGCAGCTCGCCCTCGAGACTCGAAAAGAGTGAATGCGTGGAGTGGAGCGGCAGCTTTCACTCATGAAACGGGCCTTCAAAGCATCACAACGGCTGTACTCCGTACTCTGGCTTCCTTCGCCGTGTACGTGAGCAAAGTCCCCTTCCTGCGGGAAAACAGCAGCCCTCCTCCCGCTCCCCCGTGCTCATATCATCGAAGTCGTATCCAGGCCTTCAGCCCCTCCTCCTGAGCATGTCACACTCACCTCCCGCTCAAAATACCCCGTATCCACCTGATAGTTCGAAGGCGAGACGTGAGCCAATTGATGTCTCGCCAGGTTGAAAGTTTGAAAGTCCCTTTTGTGCCGCCCATTTCCACTAGCTTCAGGGTGAGAGCAGCCACAGCATGTTCAACCCCACAAGTATCGGCCTTCGACCTGGTTCCTCTCAAAAAACCTTCCGGGAGGAGAAAGTCTAGATTGGATATGATTGTCAGCCTTTCCCACTCTTGTGTGCCCATTCCTGCGGTTTCACTTGCAGTTCAAGCTTTGGCATGGCGAGCTCTTGGTGCAAAGAAGACTTGACAAACGAATGAGACGAGTTTCCTTCGTCCGAAGTTGGACCACAACGCTGACATCTCTGTCTTTCCCTAGGTATGGAAAGGTCTCCAGCCTTGAAACTGTTTTTCTCTTGGTTCTCCGCGTCGTTGACAGAGACGGTGGTGAGGAAATGGACATTCCAGGTTCAACTTCATCCATGAGGGTCAAGCCATCACGTGTTCACTGTTCCTTCCATGAGGGAACCCTCATATGTGCATCTCTTTAGATTGGAGATTATTCTTCAGCGAGCACTCTGATGGGGTGTAACGGAGAAAAAGACGTGATGGGATACCCGTGCCGGTTGTGGCACCAAGAAGCCGGATCGGCCACATCTCGTGAGACACAAGATCGGGAAGCATACCGTGTCGCAAGTGACCAATGCCAATCCCGGGCTCATAGATGTCATATCAGATCGTACTTCGTATTCGTGACAGTCAAGTACTATTCGGGACTGTCTGTGCTGAGTTCGTCAAAATCAAGGAGTGCGAATGATATGGAAATGGCCATCTCTATAAAACACGGATGCAACTTATCATTCACGTTCAGGCTCGACAGCTGCATTCTGGGTAACTGGACAGCGCATGAAGCCTAGTTGAAAATGTAAAGTTGCCTTCATGTGTTCAGTGACGATACTGTGAATATCATGGCAGTAGATATAAAGCACCCTTCAGCGCTTCAAGTTGTAGAGAGATTTGAGTATCTCAAGCTGGGATATCCTCAACCAGCATATATAGTTCGAGCGTGTTAAAACAGTTGAATAAAACACAGCACACATAGGCCTACAGTATCAGAAGACTTGGGTGCATCCATTTTTTTGCTTTGAGGAATTGTTGTTCAGAGATCAGCTATGAAAATGGGTCAACACGCGGGAACCTTAATCATCAAATATCGAAAACCCTCAACGACCTCAATACCCATGATCAGTCAATGGACCGACTACGCCTGACTTAATACATCAAACCCATCAAATACACACAATTGAAGCAAAGATGCCCCTCTCCCATCATCCCCCCATTTTCTTCTCCGCACTCAGGCACTGCAACCCAGCAAAATCAGCCCTCAGATATAGGCCCTTCCCTTCACCCCAGATCATCCAGGCGAGCACAGGCAAACGATGCCAGCACTCGGGAAACCCCCGCGCAAACTGGGCTGAGGCGAGGGTGAAAATGCCTTGGATCGAAGCGTTGACGAAGAAGAGGGAGGAAGAGAAGGCCCTTGCTGGGGCCGCGGCGGGGGGGGCGGCGAGGTCGGAGAAAAAGGGTGTTGAAAAGTTGGATTTGACGCCGAAGAGGATGAGTGATAGTTATTATCGGACGGTATGTGGATTATTGGATTTTTTATCTATTGCGAGAAGAGATGTTATATCTAACCTCAGTACAGGTCCTCCCTCTCGCGCAAGACCCCTGGTTACTCGACACATATCTAAATGCATCAGGACGCATCAGGTACGTAATCTTCCTTTTTACCAGACATCAAATACTAACAACTGTACCCAGACTCGGCTCCCTCCTTATGGACCTAGACGCTCTAGCCGGTGTAATCAGCTACCGGCATACCGGCGACTCAGCAGCCATGGTCACCGCCGCCGTGGACAGGATCATGATCGAAAGACCGCTAAAGGAGATCTGTGATCTGGAGATTAGCGGAATGGTAACGTATGCGACCGGCAGGTCGAGCATGGAGGTTTCGCTGCAGGTTGCGAAGGCACCTCCAAAGGGCCAGAAGGAGGAGGTGGTGGCGAGTAATGTATCGCGGATTCCGGAGAGGAAGAAGGAGGATGTTTTGATTACGTGTGCGTTTACGATGGTTTCATTGGATCCGGAGACGAAGAGGTTTGTTATATTTTTCTTTTCTTTCTTGTCTAAGGTTCTGCTATATGTGGTCGTGGCTAAAATTGATGGACAGGCCTGTCCCGGTTGCACCGCTTCTCCTCGAAACTGAAGAGGAACACCGCCTCTTCAAAAAGGGGGAGCAAAATTATAATGCCAAAAAGGCCCTGCGATCCCACAGCTTGCTCCAGGAAACCCCCAACGATGAAGAAAGCGATCTCATCCACGCAATGTGGACAAGAGAACTTGCCTACAAAGGTATGTATATCCCCTCCCTTCCTTGCCTCTCAACAGGTCTAACTGTTAAAATCTAGATCCTCAAAACCCAACATCCCGCCCCCGCAACGTAATCTACATGACCGACACCATTCTGCGCTCCGCGCAAATCATGCAGCCGCAATACCGCAACAGACACAACTTCATGATCTTCGGCGGCTTCCTCTTGAAACAGACCTTCGAACTCGCCTTTTGCTGCGCCGCATCCTTTTCGCACTCACGACCAACCTTCATCTCACTTGACCCCAGCACGTTCGAGAACCCCGTGCCCGTGGGTAGCGTGCTGTATCTCAAGGCCGTGGTATCATACACTGATCCCCCACTGACCACGACTGGCTCCAAAGTTACCAATGATAATAAATTCACCAAAGTCCAAGTCCGTGTCGACAGTAGCGTGAGAGATGTTGAGCATGGTGCGAAAAAGCCTACTGGTGTCTTTAATTATACCTTCCTGGTCGAGCGTGATATACAGGTGATGCCGCAATCGTATTCTGATTTTATGATCTGGGTTGATGCGAGGAGGCGGGCGGAGGAGAATGAGAGGGTTATTAGCCAGGGCGAGGGGGTGGTTGTGGACGGAGAGATCCAGGGGGGAGTGACGGAGTAAATCTGTACATTCTGTATATTTAGAGCTGGATATATTTGGCACGCTAGGGTATTATTCCGATATAGATTCGAATTCACTCGATACAACCATTCAGTCTTTTTCTTCTTGAATCAAACATAAACATCTATAAATTTCCCTTCCCACTTTCACCCTCATCCTTCCCTATAACTGCACTCCTCACCATGCCCGGCGGCATCCTAATACCCGCACCAGCACCAGCACTCCCTCTCACCCCTGCCCCCGCCGCCCTCCTCACACTCATATCCACAACATCCACCCTCGCCCTCGCCAACGCAATCGCTGGCACAATCCACGTAGAGCAACTACACTGCATACCCGGCCAGGCAAATTTCCCAATATTAGCGCCGCAGCTGGGGCTAGGGCAGGTTAGTCGGCCTGATAAGGGGGATTCTGTGGGGATGTTATCATTGTTGGGCTCTGATTCATCGGATGGGAAGAGGGAGGGACGCATCCAGGATAGAGGGTGCAGGAAGATGTGGGCGCATTGCTGGGGGGTTTTGGGGGTATGTGTGATTATGAAAGGGAGTGTTGCGAGTTTGCGTCTGGACGAGATTAGCAAATCTCCTGTATCATTGGATCATTGGGACATACCTGCACTTCCGACATCGAACCTCCGTCCCCTCCTCTTCATCCCTCTCTTCCCCAGCAGTCGTAGAATCCTCAAACATCACGCTCTCCAACTCCGGACCCCGCCCACACGCCACGCTCTCCTCCACAGCACGCTGATACAACCACCTCTGATAAAGCGGGTGGTTCTCCACGTCATCCGGACAGCCCATTTGATGATACAGTTCCAACTGCTCCATGAATCCGTCGTTGGGCTCGCACATCTCTCGTGACCTGCGCAGGAATGAGAGGGCTTGCTGTGGATCCATGGCGCCTGGGCTGCGGTGCAGGAGGAAGGCGATGCAGACGGTTGCGGAGCGGGATTTGCCCATTGCGCTGGTTGGTGTTAGTCTTTTGTATGATGGGATATAATGTAGGCGTGTGGTAGAAGATGTGGTATCAAGGGTTGAGTGGCAGCATAGCTAGCCGCCCCTGTACCAAGCTCTCTCGGATATAGAAAGCTCATCAAAACATCAAGGCAATCACAAGAGCTCATCCTGATCATCCATCCAAAAACCAATCAAGGGTATCAAAAAGCAACCAAAAAAAGAATAAAAATTGAACCCACCAATGCACAAGAACCCCTCCTCCCTCCTCCGAGACCTCCCTTAACGCATCCTTGATAAACGCATTCGTCCTCGGAAACCACTGCAGCAAATCCTCATCCGCAACATCATCAACAGGGACCTGGAAATGGCGCTTAAACTGCCTGAAGCGGTCGTTGTTCCTCTCGTCCTTGGCGCCGCCGCGCATCACGGTCAGGACGTGCGTGATGTTTGCATTTTGGAGAGCGAAGGGGTTGGTTAGGGAGAAGTAGCTGGATGTTATCAGATATGGGTTCTTTTTTTTTGGAGGGGGTTGAGTTTGATATGTATTGGAGTTGTGGTGGTGATGAGGGGGAGGGGCAACGAACCCGCCAATGTAGAGATTGTCGTCTCCGATTTTGTTTATTGACATTTGGCACTGGTATAGTAAGTGATGAGCGAGTGTAAAATAGATAATCTGCTTGAATGATCGAATTTGGAAGTAGATGCTAAGGGGCTTGTTGAATGCGGGATGTTGGGTTTTTTTTCGTGGCGAAAATATAAAAACGCTGACTGACGTTTCGTTGCTCTCTGGTCCGACAGCATAGATCGGCCGCAGAGAGGAAAATACAAAAGTTGCTGACCAATTTACTTGCTTCTCTCTAGACGAACTGGTTTGCTATTTCCGGCTCGTAAAATCGATGGAGTTAACAGCCGCTAGAGGAGGGATGCAGCCACCTATACGGAGTACCAAGATCGACGTCCTCCAGATACAGTATGAAGATAAACAAAGAAGATGCATTAAAATGTAGCTAGAGTAATTCCGAGAGCCAAAACGCCAAGCAATGATGGAGAAGTCAGTGCTAAAAGACCATCAAGCTATGTGCTCGTACGCTGTATATATAGCAGAGCAAGTACCTAGGTAGCCAACTGGCAGTACCAGGCGCTAAACAGAGGTGTGTATGGAGGCAGAATGGTATCAACTTGAAGAGAGAAATGGCCCAGATCCCGACGCCTATGCATATAATGAATACCCTATCGACGCACATACACCGGCGAAAATCCACGTCGGGACCACCGCCAACAGTCCCGCGGCAGCGGAATCCTTGTCGGCTTGGGGTTTCGCTGTCCCCGTGGGTTTGGGACCGCCTGTATCGTCGTTGGTCGGGTTAGCTTCTGAGTTTTCTGCGGGGCCAAGAGGTGCTGTGGACGGCGCTGAAGTCGGGTTGACTGTCGTGCCTAGCAAGCAGGTGTTGGCCGGTGTAAATAAATTAAGAAGGAGGGGAAAATACGTACCAGTAGTGGTGGAAGAGGAAGGGGAGTATTTTCGGTTGGCGAGACCTGTGATTGCATGTTAGGATTTCCATGCAGCCTGTAGATGGTTGATACTCACCGACTCGTCTCTTATCAAAGTCAAAGACAGAATATACATTTTTCAAGAATACGTCTCCCAGCAGCCATTGGTTCTTCCCTAGCGGCTCGCTGCCCACCATAAAAGATTCACACATCTCGGCATTGTCAGACTGCTTGAAGTAATCCTTTGCGAGAATCTTGTACTTCACACCCGACACCGAAAGCTCGAGGGTGCTCTTAGTGCCACAAGGGACTTGGAAGAATCCTTTCTTGTTCTCCGTCGAGCCTGGGATCATGGAGTGTATCTTTTTGGCATCTTCCTCGGGAAAGACGGCAAATGAAGTGCCAGTGTCGATAACGGCGGTCTTATTGGAAAAGCCAGCAGCTTTGCCTTCGACGAACATATCTTCCACGGGTATCTCCCACCTGTAGACGTCTTTGATAATATCGGTATACGTGACGTCGCCATCAAACTTGCTCGTGTCGATATCGCCAAATGTGATTTGCCCATCCGTGGCACCATCGCCATTCCGCTGCAGATTAATGCCAATGATGGTCTTGTCCAGCAACTTCTCCTGCTTCATATATTGCATGATCGTGGGAATCGGTCTGCCCTCCTGAGCAGGGCCTAGCCCAAGCAATCCGTCCATAGGATAATGAGTAAAATCATCAGAGGTATTGGTCGCGTAGCCAAAGCCAGGATTCTTCAGTTCAAAGCCCGCAAACAATATTTTGTCCTTGACGATAATGCCGTCCACTTCCCCGGTCCCATATCGAACGTCGAATTCATAATTTGTCATCTCGAGCGTGTCCGAATCTTCGGGGCCAAAGGTGCGATGCATCTGACAAGCGAGAGAAGTGCAATTGGTGCCCATCACCCAAGTATTCGAGGCACCCGTATCCAGCAACATCCACATCGTCTGGCCCTTGGAGCCAAACTTGACCGAGGAGAAATAGGAATAATCCTTCCCATCATTGTTGATACCCATAGAATTACGCATGGACGGAGTCGAAGCTATCACGGCAGGATACCTATTCTCCCGGCGGACCTATACCTTGACATTAGTACTTGTCCATCATCACATCAGTCCAAGGTCTCAATCTACCTTTCTCTCAACCCTTTTCAGATCCAATGTTACAGGCTTCCAATCATCCTTCGACGAGTCCCCGTCCGCCAGCGATACAGGATAAAACCGTTTGGAATTAGAATTATCGTCCCCGGGTAAATGCAAGGGGTAAAAGGCCGATACCCCGGCAGAGAGAAAAGATATGGGGAGAAGAAGACATGTCGATAGACGCATGATCGATCCCTTGGGAGGGGGGTAGGATCTATCGAGGGTGCGGGATGGATATCTGCATTGACGGTGTTGTTTAATTCAAATGGCGCACGAATGGGAAATGGAACAGATTCAAGTTCAACAGGAACGGCACGACTGGTTGGCGTACAAGGACACGTCCTGACGTCGAAGGGGTCGAGTGACGCGGTAGACGTTTCGGCGGGTAGGAGGCTTGCGGTGAATTGAATCCGATTCAAGGCAGTCTGAAACAATCTAAAGCAAGGAAAACTGGAGCAGTGGCGAGACAAAACAAACAAAGCGACTGGCAATTGGATGGAGTGTTATATCTATTAGCTTTTACAATTAAGTGTAGTGAGAGACAGGAACAGGAGTCAAAAAAAAGATAATAATCCCGAATTGAAGAAGCAAGACAAAGCTCGAATTAAAGAGTCAACATATATGAAAAAAAAGACGAGACACAATGAACGAAGCAGAAGACCCGCGGTTGGAGGAAATAAGAGAGAATGGATGAAGCCGAAGTTCGAGACGGCGACGCATGTCTCTCCTCTCCTGCGGCAAAGGGGTGGCCGATGCGACGCTGGGACCTCGGGACCCCTGTCTGGTTGGCCGAATCGGGTCGTTGTGGGGTTATAACAGCTATCCTATTGGACAATGGAGCAGGAACCAGTGAGCGGCCGGGGAAGCGTGGGCTTGGCAGGCAGATGTTTGTCTTGTTTGTTTCTCTCATTCTTCTCTGGATTCTCGAGAGAGCCAGAAAGTAGCGAGAACTTGAAGATAGCGAGATTTTATTCTCTACAGAGGAAACAGATCTTCCCGAGTCAAGAATGGTTAACAAAGGACGGCATCCTCGCTTGCCACTGATTACTCAGCCAGAAATTGGAATATAAATAGTCAGCGGCGTATTCGGTCTCCATCCCATACGAAGCCGGCGGTCGAGCTCCTCGTTTCAAGACAGGAGTCAATCATCCCCCTGAACCTTTCTGAGTCGAGCCCAGAATCTGTAGGGCGACGATGAACTCCTTTTTTTTTATTTTTTTTTTTTTTCAAAGGAAAATCAAGGAAATGCAGAGATAATTCCCTTCTCAGTTGCTGTGTTATGCGCGGTGGCTGACGTGGCTGCGGGACGAAGGATACACAGAGGATACCTGCATGCATCGTGTCCTTTCTTCCACTCCCATTGTACGGAGTACTTTGCGAGATTTGTTCAGCTAGGTTATGCGTCGACTTTCGGAGCTTTCGAGGAGCATAAGCTTCCTCGCCAGCAGCCGAAGCAGGCTGAAGGACTCGGTTCTAGAACCAACTCAAAAGTAATATTGTTGCAGTTGCAGCACCATCCATGATCACAATTCAATTCGTGACTGGCTTCGTGCTACTTTTCTTCGTCGATGTACGATTCCTTGTCCTACAAGCCACACCGCGCGAAGAAGAAGGTGAGAGGAATTGCTGTCCTGAGGCAATAAATACCATTCCCAATGGAAGATAAAGATAGAATTAAACAAATAGCCTCGAATAATTGTATGAAAAAAAGTCGGCCGTTAGCAAGGAAAGCTATCATAAAATGTGCTGCGGAAAGAAATCAAACAAATTCCTTCAATGGAAATAGAGTTGAAGATCCGACTTTCTCATCATTGTCCTATCAGAGAGGTTTCTGCTTAGGTCCCAATATATCATCTAACATGCCACTCCACACCTGTTTAATCTCGCCCTTTAAGGTGTCGGCCTCACGCCTTTGGCTTGCTGCCACATCGACCGACGACGCAGCCTCTTTCGACCTGCTGACTGTCTCTGTGAGGTCGAACGGGTTGATATCCAGTGCGTGATTATCGACTACTTCACTCATGGCGCTGGGTTCGGGGACGTTGGATCGGCTGCTCACGCTGTATATTTCCGGTCGCATCGCGGCGGGTGCACTGCCAGAAGTAGTTTCGTAGTGGGTGTAGGAGTCCGGGGGAGTGGGGACTTGGGGGCCGCGAGGGAACATCGGGGCGTCGAGGTCCCTGGGCAGGTAGGCGAGGTCAACGGGTGAGGCGTCGTTGACTCTCTTGTTGGCGCGAGATGTGTTGAAACGTCGGGGGACTTCCGCGGAGCTGTTACGCATCAACTTAGTAATTACTCGTAGAATAATTTGAGGAGGTATCACCTTTCGCCGCCAAAGGCACGGCTATCGATTCTTTTCATCGCAATGCTGAAAGCTCTCGATTGAAGCATGTCATGATTCGAGAGGAGGTCAACAAGCTACGATTTGATCAGCCAACTCACTCGTCAACGCCCAATCGCGATAGAGAAAAGATAATACCTCTGCTTTGCTTCCTCCAGACCTGAGATTCCTCCTGTCGCATTCAGCTCTTAGATCGGCAATGCTGCGAGCACGATAGATAGAGGTGACATCTGGGCCAGAAACGTGCTGGGCGGAGTATGCACCGGTGATGTGCAGTGAGCGACGGAAGGGTGCGAAAACCGACGATGGTGCTTGTGAGTGCTGTTGGGAGAGGGTGCGTAACGCACGGAGGGAGGTAGAACGGGGAGCAGCCATGATGAAATAGATAAATATCCCTTGTCTTCGATGGATTGTTGTAACAACAGTTCGAGAAAGATAGGGTCGACTGAACGAGGGTGTGCGTTGCTTTGTTGATTGGGTGCGAAAGTTGAGAAAATGGGCAAAACCAGAGCAAGAAGCTGGGAAAATCAAATATTTATAGGGATAATCAATAGCGCAAGAATAAGCCGAATTATCTGCCTCTGATCATGCGATTGATCTGCTGTTCTGGGCTTCGGGGGGCCGCTTGTATAATACCGTCCAGACGATATAGATCCAGACGGTTGAGACGTTGGGGAAAGCTCCCTGTGAGAATGACGAGGTTCCGGGGTACCCACTTCGCCGTACTATTTCCGCCCGGCAAGGATGTACCTCCACAGCTGCCAAGAAGACTAGAACAACAATGGCGAGCAGTCGCCTATTGATGAGAAGGAGATGAAGATGAAGAGGATGATAAGAGGAGGAGGAGATGAATTGGCCATATTTATTATCCTCTTCTCCTCCCGGAAGTCGATGGGAATTGAATCGTTCATGGGGTGTCTCGCATGAGAGGAAAGTGAGGGGAGAAGGGCACGGGCCAACCAAAACCTGCTGGAGCGGTTCGTCAGTGGTACCTGCTTCGTGATCGTCTCAACTCCTAAGTTCCCCGAGACGGCCCGCACGTGATGGTTGTATTTCATTTATTACACCGCCTTCATGGGCAAACTGGGAAGGGATGGCTGTATGTAAGAAACATGATGGGGACGAGAAACGGTGAACCTAGGCTGCCGATGTCGGAGCATTCCGGGGAGCTACGCCTGGCGCCAACCTTGGAAGTACCTTTATTGTACCTCGATGATCACGCGTTGATTGGGGATGTGGAAGCGGTGAGACGGATGACTAAGGGCTGCAGAAACGGACTCCGACGAGGGCCCTCAGTTCGTTGCCAGTGTCAAGTTGGGATGAACTGGGATGAAGAGAGTGGAGATTCTTCAGACAAGCCGGTGTTTGCTCGGAACATAGATGACGGGAGGCTACTGACGAGTTACAAAGGGTATATATCAAACACTTGGTCATTCACAGCCTTGCTTTAATACCGCCAACCCACAACTTGTTTGTCGGTTTGCGGCTTCGGGCAACGGCCGTTGCGTATGGATGTGAAGCGGAATCGGGGACCAGATGGTCAATGTCTCCCGTATGCACCAGCTCGGGACAAGCCTGGTCGAGAGATGTGATCCCGACAAGTCTCATCGCGCCTTCGAGCTCGTCCTTCATAACTGCAAACAAAGTAAGCAACGGCTAGGAAATTCGGAATAAGGTAGGGATAGGACTTACTGTCAAACAAATGCTCAACGCCCTCTTGGCCATAATTCGTTGCAAAGAGAACGCTGCGCCCCATCCCTACAGCCGTGGCTCCCAGACAGACAGCTTTGAGAATATCCGTCCCCCGTCGAATACCGCTGTCAACATAAATTTCCATCTTATCGAAAATCTCCGGGCAACGCTTATGCAGCTCTAATAACGTGATTATCGAAGGAGGACTTGTATCGAGATTGCGACCACCGTGATTGCTGAGCAGAATGCCATCCAGCCCAGCTTTCATTGCCAGCATGGCATCATCGGCACTCATAACACCCTTGAGCACGAGTGGAAGATGAGTGTGTTTACGCGCCCACACCATATCGTCCCAGGTGAGTCCCGGGTCGATAAATCCGGCCATGACGCGACCTAATCCACCGCCCTTTTTGTCATTTTTGGCGGTCGAAGGAGACATCGGGACAGATGTCGTCTCATCTGCTTTCACCCGCTCGTCTGCTTCTCGTTTTCCGGGCCAGGCTGCGTCCACGGTGATGAAGATGGCTTTGATGCGTGGGTTGGCAGAGCATTCACGAAGCAGCTCGGCGGATTTGGCACGATCTCGATTGACGTAGAGCTGGAAGAAGTAATGTGCGGATGGGCCGGCGGAGGTGATGTCTTTCATCGGGAAAGATGCATTGTTTGAGATTCCGTGCACTACTCCTCTGCTGGAACAGGCTCGTGCAATCGCCAATTCTCCGTCTGGGTGAATCATTTTAGCCATGGCGGCGGGACTGACGAAGAGTGGCATGTCCACATCACAGCCAAAAATCTTCGCGCGAGGATTGACTTGCCGCACGTTCCGTAGGACTCGTGGGCGTAGCCATATTCGATCAAAGGAAGATTTGTTGGCGTCGCGAGTGATTAGATCATTTGAAGCACTGGAATAGAACGCCCATGTCTTCCGTGTCGCTGTCTTCGAGGCGACTACTTCAAAGTCGTGCGCACTGATCAATGTATCGAGGGCAGGCTTCTCGTGGTCCAGGACCACTTTTGGATTTTCTTGCGGAGGCTCCTTCAACCATTCGTCGTCGACTGTGCTCCGGTCGAGGGTGCCTTTGTGTTTATCCGGCGTCAGATTCTCTCTGATGAGATTAGGCGTGTGTACCTCCGAGTACGCCCTCGTCGCATCACGTCCAGCATATGTGAGGATGACTAGAATTAGATGCACAAGATTAGCAATTACTACCAAAAATTGTTTCGAGCATACAGGTTGCACGGACTTGCTGACCCGCCAGGGTGCTCGGGGACAAAGTTGGTGATATCCCAGACCTGATTATCCACGACAATCCAACAATCTGTCGGAGAGTTGTGCAATGCAATGTCTCGAGCTGAGAGCGGTTGGGGGCTCGGGCCGGCCATTGTCATCCGAACTGCGGTTATGCCTGCGTTTGAGATTCTTCTTCGATTCGATGAAGCTTGAATTCTCGCTGGTCTTATTTCACACCAGCAGTTTCCTCAAAACAGCTCGACGCAATGGAATGGCAAGAGGGGCAGAATTCAATCAATTATCCAGCATGATCGCTGAGCTTGAAGATAAGTGACCTCCCGCTCTATCCCGCACCAAGCCAGCGGATGAAAAATGGCACGTAACCGTGGGGGATCGTCTTGGGGCCGAGATCAAAGAGCTCCAGGCCCAGCAGCGAACCGCGGTTTCGTCACCGGCCTCACCGCATTGAGAGAACATGGCTTCATCATCCATGGACCATCGGAGAACATCCCGCTCTCACTCTGGGGAAAGCTCCTCAGCAGGCTGGCTGAAAAATAGAAACCATGCTGCTGCTGATTGGACGAGACATCAACGCGATCTGGAGCTTGAGTGGGATCATAATTACGAGTCGAGATGTTGTCGGCCGACACGCCGTCGACTCCATTGGCTCTCAGTCAAAGAAAGACGGATGGGATTTGGCTTTCAGCCATCAGCAGCAGGCCAGGGAACAAACAATGTCGTTGTGCGCGATGCGTTGGTTCAAGAGAGTCCGTACCACCCTGCAATGATCCGGTGACATTTGCCAACAATTGAACAATGCGGCGGTTAGAAAGCGAGGATGTTCAACGTTGAATCATCGGCATCCCGAGTTTGTGTATCACTTTCACTTTGCAGGGCTCTTTGCCTCCGGCGATGGAGTTTATGAGGCAGCATCATGGCATTCGACTCGTCAGCAAGGAGGGTGTTGTTCGTTCTTAGTTGATGATTCCCTTGGAAGAGGGAGCGAAAAAAAAATAATAGAAAATTCGCACCCCAGGGGAGACTCGAACTCCCAATCCTCAAGTTACCCGGTTATAGAAGCTTGATGCCTTAACCATTAGGCCACTGGGGCTGATGTGTTGCAGGGAAATCCCTCCCCGGAAGAAATTATGCCAAACCATGCTATTTAAGGTTTACTAAATGTGGGGCTTCCAAACCTCGACCACTTGTGTCGCGAAAAACTCGGAAATCTCTCGAGAAACTGCATGTTTTTTGCGCAAAAAACTTTTCCTCAGCGCACCCCAGGGGAGACTCGAACTCCCAATCTTCAAGTTTACAATGCACATAGAAGCTTGACGCCCTAACCATTAGGCTACTGGGGCGGTGCATATTGATTACCTCAGCCACTTTGGTCACTGAAAAGGAGCAGTTGTGGCTTATGTCATTCTCTTAGCCACCCCTCTTTGACATATCAAATTCAGATTTGCTCAAAAGAGGGCGCCAAAATCGTTAGAAAAGGATTGGGCAGATGCTGCGGCCTCTTGTGAATAGACAGGTCTCGCGTAGCATATTGGCTGCTGAAAGTGTCCCAGCGGCGCATCGTAATTTTAACTCGCGTTGTGGTAGAATTGGACCACATGAAATTAAGCATTCTCTCTCTCATTGTCAGCGATATTTTCAGAGCAGCGCCTACAGAAACGCAAAAATGGGAGAATCCGTCAAAGAGTTGAAATACGTCGACGTAGGTCCGCGTCCACGGGGTTCCCCCAGTCATGAATTAAAGAAAACATCTGCATAATATCGGTGACCTACGGCTAATTCTATGATAGATCGGCATCAACCTCAGCGATCCAGTCTTCACCGGTGTATATCATGGCAAAAAGGTTCACGATGATGATCTGAAAGATGTCATTCAGCGAGCTGTCGACGCTGGTTGCAAGAAGTTCATGGTGACGGGCTCCGACCTGCAAGAGTCGAAACATGCCATCCAAGTGGCCCGCGATTACCGTGAGCCCTCTCTATCCATTCTGAGTTCTAAGTGAAGGGATGCTAATATTGATTTACAGCCGGATTATGTTACGCGACAGTGGGCGTACATCCCTGCCAAGCAAAGCTCTTCGATTCATATCCCGACGGCCCAGAAGAATATCTCGAAGAAATCAAGACTCTAGCTCTCGAAGCCAAGGAATCTGGTCTGGCCGTCGCGTTTGGTGAAATCGGATTGGATTACGATCGCTTGTTCCTGTCACCCAAGGATCAGCAGCTCAAGTACTTTGAGGCACAACTTGATGTTGCCGTTGAGGTCCAGTTACCGCTGTTCCTGCACTCGAGAGCGGCGAGTGAGGATTTTGAACGCCTGCTTGCGCCCAGGCTGGCGAAGCTGCCGAAGGGTGGTTTGGTGCATAGCTTTACGGGTACGATGGAGGAGATGCAGCGGTTGGTTGCGCTGGGGGTGGATATTGGGGTTAATGGGTGCAGTTTGAAAACGGAGGAGAATCTTGAGGTGGTGAAAGCCATGCCACTGGAGAGGATACAGATTGAAACCGATGGGCCTTGGGTACGTCCGTTGGGCTATTTGATGGATGTGTACAGGCTAACCTTTGAACCTAGTGTGAGATTCGACCGTCCCATGCATCGTTTAAACATATCAATGGTGCACCCGCAGTACCTAAAGCGTTCAAGAAGGAAAGATGGCAGAAAGGATGTATGGTCAAGGGTAGGAATGAGCCCGTGGCGATATCACATGTGGCGCAAGTTATTGCCTCTATCAAAGGGATTACGGTGGAAGAGGTCTGCGAGACGTAAGTTTCTTTCAAAGTGCCTTTTGGGAGATCCTCTGCTGATCTTAACTTCTTCTCAGGGCATGGAATAACTCTATCAAGATGTTTGGCTTGGGTGAGCAGGTATCATGACAGCTGCCTAGAGATATTTGATGGTTCCTATATGTTCAGCACTGTTCCTCTATTAGAAATAGAAAGTTACTAGACATTCACAACTGTGTTGACGATGAGGCGACGTCCACATAAGCATGGACCGGGGATATGATAATCCGGGGTAGCATGTGCACACCTTCCCCTTCATGGGCTAGAGCAGTTCCCGGATCGGATTAACCCCGGCAAAACCACCGGCAACCTGCCCAGCCCTGTATCGGATCCCCCTCTGCCTACCCTTTAGAGCCTATACTACTTGCCCAATTGTGACTGCATCAGATTCACCCACAGTCCCCCATATCACGTTACCTTCTCTCACTCTCCCTTTCTGTCTTTCTCCTCCCCAGCATTTGCCCTCTGCCACTGTTGTGATGCTTTTCTTCCTGTCCTTCATCACCATGGATCTGACACCAGAGATCTGTTCAGCTTTTTCTCCCATCGGGGGTTAGCTACCGTCCGTCCCATCAAAGCTGCCTTGAGAATCTCGACGATTTGAACTCCCTTTAATATATCTCACTCAATCATCGACCTTCTTAGGGCATGTCTCTTTAGCCCTCATCCCTCCCCTTCTCATCAGGCGAGGTCAACCCTCACTTCCTCTCAACCTCACACCCTTCTCAACTTCTCTATCTCTCGTCAATACCTCCTTGTCTTCATTTTATTCTCCTGAGACCCCTATCTTATCCTCTTTGCACCAAGCAGGAGCCAGGCCTTTTTCTGGTTGTCTGCTCTGACCGTTGCCTTCTTTGGGGTTCATCTATTCCTACCCCATTTTCCGATTCAACCATCTTTTTCATCCCTATATTACTTCTTTCCACTTGCCTGCTATCTCCGGCCAAGCTGGTATTCTCGGATCTCGCGTTCTTCCTATATCCGATTCTGAACATCACCATCACTCAGCCATGGGGGACAACAGAACCGGTTCGACAGATATGGAACCTCCACAGCCGGTATCATCTCAGTATGAAGCTGCTGCGAACAATGGTAGGTTTATATCTCCCCGATGTTTGCTGTGGCGCAATGCGTTGCTCTCCTTGGAACGTAAAAGCTCCGTCCCAAGGCTGGCGTTGTTGTTGCTGTTTTTCTTCCAGCACTCTGGTCTTCGATAAACTCTAACTCTCAGCTTTAGGAAAAGCAGACAAGGAGCTTGTCAATAACGGATTTGAGAGCGGACCTAGTCGGCCACCCACACCACACGGAACTGGGTTGCCAGTCAACTTCGCAGAGGTCGTCAAGGGAATTTATAGGAGCAGCTTCCCACTTCCTATCCACCTTGGCTCTATTGCTGAACTGCGCTTAAAAACTATCGTGTTAGTGTGGTCAATCCCTCGCAGAAGCTGGAGCTAACGCCTCACAGGACGCTGGTCGATAGTGAGCCGTCTATCGAATATCGCAATTTCATCAAAAACAACGGCATCAGGTCTTATTTCATTCCAATCATTGCGAACAAGGACCCGAAGGTTTATACGGCGCAAACCACGATTATCCAAGTTCTGAGGATCCTCCTTAATCCCCAGAACCATCCCGTCTTGGTGCACTGTAATAAAGGAAAAGTAAGAGTTCATTCAGATGCTGCTCTCTTTTTCCAAACTTAACCCGTTGCTCTTTAGCATCGTACGGGATGTGTTATCGCGTGCTTTCGTCGTGCCCAGGGATGGTCCTGCATGGCGGCAATTAGCGAGTATGTCAAGTACGCGGCTCCCAAGGCGCGACAGTTGGACAGGATATACATTGAGTCCTTCAATGGAAGCATCCTTAGCGACATGGTTGAAAATGTTGGTGCCCAGTATTGGGTGCCATCCTCAATTTCTGCCGACGCCAACCATCCTCTCCGGAATGAAATGGATATCGGAGATGACGTGAAACCAAAGGCGGAGAGTGCCCCTCCTTTGGCATTCCATTCCGGCACTGCAGAGCTGTACCACACAGCCACTTTGTGATGCTCTTTCTCCTCTTATTTTCCTAGTGTGAGTTCAGCATTGCTTTTGAACCTTGCCTCAGACAAGATATAACCATACTAACCATCAATAGTTCTTAGCAAGGCGTTGAGTGTTGGTTCCAGGAAATGGCGGGAACTATTTTAGAGCAGGAGAACTTTCTCATTATTATTATTCGTGGATCAAACCCCTATCATGATGCCACGAACTAGAGATTCCAGGGAGTTTAGAATGGAGCGGCGTAAAGAAAGAATGGATGGTATCAATGGCTGTGATGCGTTTTATGATCCTATAGGAGCCTTACTACCGGCATCCCTAACGTTCTCTTACTCTTCTACTTATCGGGCATTCTTATTAATTTCCCGAGTACTGTAAACTATATTTCTTTTTCTTCCTTCCTCCGATTTTCTCGTATTATGAGGGCCCGTGTGTTGGAATTGTCAAATGATAGAGCAGACAGAGTGGCCGGTGACCCGGTAACTACAAGGCGGAGGATTACTCCGGAGAAGTACCACATTCCAACTCAATGTATAAACATTTTTATTTTCGCTGGTTGCAAAGGGAGAACAAGTGATGACCCTTTCTTTCCTTCTTTTCTATTTGCCTGGTCTATTATATTTAGAGAGCGGGAATTATATATCCACGGTACGATACATGCAGGGGATTTCAGAGTAGTATTTAAGGATTCTGAGTTATAAATCGCCTGCTTCCCCAGAACTTTCATTTGATGTTGCTAACATAGGAGCATCTCCGTCTCCATCATGCTGGATTCTTCTGTGATGGGAACGCTGCGTATATATACGTTTGGATCTAGGTCCATATCGATATCGATATCGATATCAATGTCGGTATTGTCCGATTTAGGGCATTCGTTCTGGGGATTTGCGTTATTATCTGGATCGAAAGATGGGGAAAGTGTCGATGGCGGCGTCGGGATGTCGAGGTCGGGGTCTAGTTCTGAAAATGGGGATTGTGAGCGGGATGGTGGGTCGAGCAAGGGGGATGAGACGGGGAACGGGACGATGTGGTCGTTATCATTGATATATTGGGAGTTGTTTCTATGTTTATGGTCGTCCTCGTCGTCGAGAATGTTTTCGAGGTCCGTATCATAGTTAAAAGTATGCTGGCTACTGTGAAATCCCTTTCTTTCGAGAAGCCCAAAGTCGTTCTCTGAGTCGGAGGAGTGTAGTAAGTCATGGGCAAATATATCCCGGTTTCCGCTGCTTGGTTCTTCATCTTCGTCATCGAAGAGCAATGTTGAATCGTGGATGGGGGAGGCGGGAGGTATTTGGCCATGCAATGATTCGAAAGGTTGATCTAACGGGCTTAGTACGCGAGATGCACTTGGGCGGTAGAGCGCGTGCTGCATTTTCGTCCATAAGAGGCATTTCAGAATTGTTCTGGTGTCTGGGGTAGAGGATTCTTGCTGGGGCCCAGACCCATATGCCTCGAGATATGCTTCGCGCAGGGTTGCTATTTTCGCTTTCACGACTGGTGACTCTGTGTTTGAAAGTAGGGAGTCTATCCCCTTGGCTACGACGGGAATTAAACATGCTCGTTGAGAAACTGCCTGCAGGAGAGCCGTTAGAAACGAGTATGGACTTGAAGGGAGGGTTGATTACCTCGTTGTAGTTAGGGCTGAATATGCTTGGGGCGAGGTCAGAGAGTGTTTTCTCCTCGTTCACACGCTCAGCTCTGATACCTGGGCGTATTCGCGAAGGGCTACGACAGAAGAACCCCCTGAATCCTATATCTAGCAATGAAATGTACGGATCAACCGACGCTTTTGCAGAGAGTTTAACGGATAACGTTGAAATCGTCGAGGCAGAACCATTAGAGCTGCAGCCAGAAGTCGACTGCTGGCTGGAGGAAGGAGAATCTCCATCAAAATATTGGAAAAGATCGTCCGAATACGGGTCTTCATCTTGATGGCCGCAAAAGCGTTCGGATGCAGCTGAAAAGTCCGCTCTGACGAGAATCTCTGGCCTAATATCTTTATGACGGGTATTCGAGCGGCCCAAGAATGCAGATTCCAGCGATTTCAATCGAGGAAATGACGGATTCGCGGCGTTAAGCGGGCTGAAATCGAAGAAGACATTGATTTCATGGACGGAAGCGGTTGGAACCTTGGACGGGGGTTGGACGTGCGCTCCAGAAGTAATCACTGACCTAATGACTTTGGGAAACCTTCGAAGGCTGGGCTCAGAGGGGAGGTCTAGGTCCCTTTGAAGTTGAAGAACCAGTTCAAGGGAATACACTTGGTTGTCGGAGCTGGTTTCTGAGGATCGAGATCCGACAATCAAACGCAGTTGCGGCCATAACTAGACAGAATGTTAATGACCTATCGTAGGGACACTGCCATTGGATTGCATACCTTGGCCGCCTCCAATAGCTTGGCCAAAGCATTTAAATGCTCAACTTTCGGCTGTTCCTTGCCAACGGAGCTGTGTATTCGAATAGCGAACTTGAACCGCAAAGTTGGACCGCAAGTGATCCAGGTATTCTCCAGATCTGGAGGACAGCTCAGTGCCCGGCTTGAGTAAAGATCGAGATTACGGTAGCGTAATCCAGCAGAGCCAGATACCCGGAGCTGCATAGCTTGCGAACCATCGACATAGGCGTGCGCTGCTAACTGGACTGTTCTGGGCATCATCTTGCCTCCAAGAGGCGTCCAGAACCCGGGTATCAAAAAGAAAGTAGAACAGTAGCCATGACGCTCGGAAAGTATAGAATCTAGATAGTTTCCGGCGGGCTACTCATCGAAGGGCTAAAGTCGGGGATAATGCTGGGTGAAGAGACAGAAGACGAAGATTTGATATGAACGATGCGGCTCTAACTTGTCACGCCTGCATCCACACTAGCAACCTCACTGGCACTGCAGCCGAGCAACAAATGCCAACACCACAACTATTTAATCTTAGAAGCTTTGACTGCTTATCAGGAAACGTGGTATCCGTCCTAGATCACAGGCACCTCCAATATTAACCACGAAACCATCGGCTTCGCTTCATTCTTATGCTCAGTCAACCGTTCTCGGTTACTGGCTTTGGGTCATATTGCAAAACATTTTAGGCTACTCCTTGAGTAGTAGCCTGCAGCAACATATCGGCATCCCATGGGCTGTCCGATAGAATGGCATCAAGTCGAGAGAAACAGGTGTGGCTGAGGAGAATCTGATATCACGTGCCTGTTCCAGCCACAGCAGCTGCGCACGCCCCAGCTTTGCCTTCTTCTGGTAAGCGCGGAGTCTGGGATGTGGCTTAATAATGACCCGGAGACTCGACGGGCTAATGAATCAATCGCAACGCCCAAACAAGAATCATTAGTCCACACAATCATGCGAGCCTGATTTGGCCTTGACCTCAACTCGTCTTCCCTTGTCTGCACTGTTTCTTTGCCGTTTTCATACTCCTAGCCATGTCCGTCGAGCTGGATCCCCCTGAATTGGGCTTTCGACGTCAGCGCATCTCCTACCCATTATCACAACGCTGTCCAACTGACCTGATATGCAGGCCCCTTCAGCCAGGAAGTAAGCCAAACGCTGCACCTCCGGAACCCCAACGATGACCCGATCGCGTTCAAGGTATGTTTAGTCAGTTAATACTGTGTGTGAGAACCAGTCCGCTGAGAGATATTACTTTATTTAGGTCAAAACCACAGCCCCGCGACGGTGCGTTTTTGTTCCCGCATTGCTTCTCAGTCCTATCGAATACTAACGCTATATTTAGCTACTGCGTTCGGCCAAACTCTGGACGTATCGAGCCTGGGAAACAAATGGAGGTCCAGGGTACGCAGTCTACAGTCCGATCGAGCCCGAGTTGATACTAAATGTACACGTCGATAGTCCTGCTTCAAGCGATGAAAGAGGAACCACCGATGGATGTCAAGTGCAAAGACAAATTTCTGGTTCAGTCCGTTGCAGTTAGTGCGGATAAGGAATTCTCCAATGTGACGTCAATCGTACGTGGGAATACATGCAGCTGTGTGGATTGGGATGCTTACATACGTCTAGTGGCAGGATGTCGAGAAACGATCCAAGTCGTCGATCCAGGAACGGAAAATCAGAGTCAATTTCCTCGCACCTCTCGACTCAACTGAGCCTAACGGCGTTGTACGTGCAGCTTTGGCCCCGATAGCATTCGTCCAAGGCCCACGTGGATACTTATGCGTGATAATCTTAGGTCGCTGAAGAGGAGCCACCCGCGTACACCTCGCCTGTTAACCCCAAGTTCGACACTCCTGCTGCCGTGCGGGTAGCTCCGCCACCATCAGAGGCTCAACCTCCGTCGCCCGAATCACAGCCGGAACATGAGACCAAGCCCCAGACTCGGCAACTTGCTACCCCGGCTCCCACGGAAGTTGGAAAGCGCGAAATCCGACGCTCCTCTCCCACTTCGAATGATGAGCTTATGTCACAGCTCTCCGAGGCTCAAGCCCAAATCAAGCAACTGAAGAATCAAGCTGCAGAGAATGAGCTACGTCAGCGAAAGGCTGCGGCTGCCGACAAAGGTTCTTCCGGAAAGGCAGGCTTGCAACAGCAACAGCATCCCCCGGCTACTGAGATGGGTGTTCCATTGCAGGTCGTTGCGGGCCTTTGCCTGGTGAGCTTCTTGCTGGCATATATTTTCTTCTAATACTCCAGCGTTCCCGAAATCTCTCTACAACCGATGTGGATGTTAATCCTTGTCTTGTCAAAGCCTCTTTTCATTGCGGCGGCCGTCTCCCTTCACCTCGCCGAATGCCTTTACACCTCACTTCTTTTCATGAACGTTCCCCTTTTTTTTCTCTTAATATTTTTTCCCCCTTCTACTTCTTCATCTTTCTTTTCTTTCTCTCCTCCGACTGTGACATGAATCTGGAAGTAGAGCGGGTGTCCTGGTTGCTGTATGAGTCGTGGAGTTCAGCTCTTACCTGTCATTGCTTGTTCACTTCATCCCCTGTTTCTGTTGACAGCCCCTTTCCTTACTCCACTTTCCTACTTTTCCATGTGATATGACAGCAGCAAAAGATAATAAACTTATTCTCGGATATCCGTTGGTCTGGGGGGAGGACAAGGGTGACCTTTTTCATATTTCTTTTGGCCGGCTCATGGTATTTTCTACATAGCTCAGTGCAATCTTGATATCGTCAGATTCCGCGACCTGACGCAGTCAACAATACATACCAGCTGAAGAAGAAATCAGCGGCACACTGGTCGGGTTATCTTCGGATCGTGAGCAAACCATGACGTATCTTCGGATATTGCCATCTGCAGCCAGCCGACAATATTTCGAGCGTTTCCCTTATGTTCCTCTTTGAAATGGCCAACAGGATTGTGTAATTAGCCCTCCGTAGATTGCTCGTAGATGTTTGCCCTGCTGCTTGTTGATCGGCAGCCTAGCCAGTCTAGAACCCCTCAGTGTGGAACGTCCCGCTTTGGTTCCCCAAGCTCTCTGTCCCTTGGTATTGCTCAACTTAACGTCTCCATCGCTACGGCATACCTCATAGCTACCAAAGACCTATATTACCTCACCATACGCCCTCTCTCCTTATCATTTTCTTAAGGCCCTACGCTCAGCAAAGTCGCGTGCCTCGCTCCTCAACAACCGAACAACATGCCTTCGGATCTGGATCAGCTCGTCGAAATGGGCTTTGACCCAGAACGAGCTAAGATCGCAGTGTCCAAGACTGGCGGATGTGAGTTGCTCTCTACACACGTTGGAAACACTCTTCCAGTGAAGAACTTCATCTAACCGATGCCCCCGCTTCCCGGGACCTACTCTAGTACAAGGAGCACTCGAGTGGCTTGAAGCCAACCAGGACAAATCCCTCGAAGAAATCCAAGCAGCGACAACAGCCTCCGCCCAAGAAGCCTCAGATCCGAATGAACCACCCGCGTTAAAACCCGGAGAAGTGCCACGGAGCTTGGTGTGCAATGAATGCGGCAAGAAGTTTCGCAGTCAGGCACAGGCTGAGTTCCACGCCTCGAAAACGGAGCATGTTGATTTCTCGGAGTCAACGGAGGAGATTGCCCCGCTTACAGAGGAGGAAAAGGCCGCGAGATTGAATGAGTTACGTGAGAAGTTGGCGGAGAAGAGGGCCAAGTCGGCGGAACAGGACAAGGCGGATAAGAAGAGGAATGATGTTTGTTTGTCCAGGGTCGAACTCGTAATTCTTATAGGATGGATTTCTGACTGGTCTGCTTATAGGAGATTCGTCGCAAGGCTACAAAGGAGACACAGGACGCCAAGGAGGAGCTGCAGAAGAAAGAGCAGATGAAGGAAGCTGCGAAGAAACGGCGTGAGAAGCTCGAGGATATGGAGGCCAAA
The DNA here is from genome assembly GCA_039700045.1 of Malbranchea zuffiana. Lineage (NCBI taxonomy): Eukaryota > Fungi > Ascomycota > Eurotiomycetes > Onygenales > Malbrancheaceae > Malbranchea > Malbranchea zuffiana. The sequence goes on along the minus strand of JARUPO010000018.1, from coordinate 52,886 downwards.
GCGAGAATCAAGGCCAGAATTGAGGCGGATAAGGCAGAGAGACGAGCCAAAGCGGAGCGTGAGAAGGCTGAACGCGAGGGCAGAAGTATTGCCGCCGCCGCCGCTCCCGCTCAGCCTGCTGCCCCAGCGGCACCGAAACCAGCGGCTGCATACACGGAGGCTAGACTACGATTACAGACACCGTCTGGGAATATCATGAAGACGTTCCCGGTTGATACGACCCTTTTTGAGGTTGCGGCTGCTGTGAACCAGGAAAGCGGTTTGGAGGTCTCGAGTTTCACGCAGAACTTTCCGAGAAAGGTGTTCGACAATGAGTATTTTGGGGAAACGCTGAAGGAACTTGGACTTGTTCCCAGTGCAAGCTTGATTGTGAAGTAGACGTTGGATGTTCGTTTGGCGGTGATGATTTGTGCTGGATATTGGGAGCCCATATGGTGTATGTCAAAGACATGATGGACGTCGCAAATAGATACATATCTTGAATCGATTCCTAGCTGCTCGTCAAATGGATAGCCCATAATACAGCGTACTAGTATCTCGCCATTTATCCTCCGTATTGTTCAGGGCCTGAAGAGCCGCTTGGTAAGCAGTTTTACCACGTGATCTGGCGCCTCTTTGGCGCGTTGGACGCGTCTTCGCCTGGACAGACGTCAACCGCAGACCACCACCATTCAACAACACCTTTGCGGCCTGATTCCGTTACGGTCAACTCTGGTACATCTAAGATTGACTTTAATGTGAAATTCTAACCTTGATCAAGATGCCAGCGTAAGCTCACACCTCTATCTCTACGCGTTGCTCAACTAACTCCATTGCAGCGCAGGTGACCAGCACAAGCTCGGCTCGGCCAGTATGTCCGCTGCTCGAGCTGCAGCAATTAACGCAAATCCTTTCGATGATCCCCAGATGCGCATGTCCCCATACACAATGCAGCAGATTGCTACCTTACAACGCCGCCTTGACCAGCGGCTAGGACCTGAATATATCTCTTCGCGGGCTGGACCGGGAGGGCAGAAAGTCCATTACTTGGCGGCCGATAAGTGTATTAGCCTTGCGAATGAGGTGTTTGGGTTCCATGGGTGGTCGAGTGCTATTCAGAACATACAAGTGGATTTTGTGGGTGACCGCATTTCAGTTGGAGATGGATGGGCTGTTTCTGATAGTCTGCGTGAATAGGTCGATGAACATCCGACTACTGGCAAGATTTCACTGGGATTGTCAGTTGTCGTAAGAGTTACGCTGCAAAACGGGGCCTATCATGAAGTATATGCTTCCCAGCTTGAAATTGTGATATTGTAGGCTGACGATGGCAGGATATCGGATACGGCCATATTGAAAACTGCAAGGGAAAAGCGGCAGCGTTTGAAAAGGCAAAGAAAGAAGGGACCACAGATGCATTGAAGCGCGCCTTGCGAACATTCGGCAATGTCCTTGGGAATTGTATCTACGACAAGGACTACTTGACCAAAGTTACCAAAGTCAAAGTGGGCCCGGTACGTAGAACATCTGGACATTTTGCTAGTTCGATCTATTAACTCATGGAGCAGACAAAATGGGATGTCGGTGAACTGCATCGCCATAAGGACTTTGCTCCTACCGTGAAAAAAGAGACACCTCCTGTCCCGGACGCTCAAAATAATGCTCCTTCACGGGTACCGGACTTCCCTGCGAAGCCAGCGGATGAAGCTATGGATCTTGAGGGAGAATTTGGCAGTAAGTTAGGAAGCCAAATGCATCAACCCTAGAAACTTACACGCTTGCAGGCGACCTTTTTGACGAGGCCGATTTCGGGGAGCACCATATTCACCCAGACGAAGTAGTTTTGGAGGAAGAAACAAAAGCACAAATTCCGAACGGCAGACCCCAGGGTATGCCAAATGGGTCGAACCAACAAAACACACATGATAACGTCCCTAGGGGCCCGAACCCAATGGTTACACCCTCAAAACCGCCGCAACCCCCAGTAACTCGACCTCATCCTGGCCTTCACGCCGCCTCCCTTCCGGCCCAAGTAGACAGGGTGACACGGCCGATTTCAGCTCCAACAAACCAATTTACTACCCCAAACGCGAAACCCCCCTCAGTATCTCGACCGCCGCAAGAATCGAATGATTCTAAGCCTCCTTTGGGGCGACCCGTACACACCTCATCTGATCTTCCTCCCCCACTCCCCTGCGACCAGTCCAAGGCGAAATCCGAATCCGCAAATAATAAAGGGGACGCCTCCCCAACCAAACCCCCGTCACAATTTAGCGCCCAACCAGAAGACAAGCGACCAGAGGAGCTACCATCAGGGTTCCTCTCTGCTCGTGCAGTTGACGTTTTGGAAAAGAACCCTGGGACCCCGAAAGTGGAATTAGCTTTCGACCCGAGATTTGATAGCCTTTCGATACGCAAGACAGCAGGCTTTGATCACTCGAGGTCTGGCCGCGTTCGTCGAGACACATATGAAATCTTACCACCAATAACTTCCGAAAATTCACCAAATCGAGCAAATCTGAATAGCATCCCTCCTGGCAGCCAGTCCAACGCACCTGGAATTGCCAGCGCAAATACCGACAATCGACGACCAGGCTTCCCCAAGACCGGAAACGCAAATACCACATTTGCTACTCCGTCAGGCAGACCACCACTAACAACATCCTATCGACCCCCGATGAGAAGGAGCATGGCGACAGCAAACCAGACCGTTAATCCCAATCTAACAAACACTGTTGGCCCGCCAGTATCAAACGTTAACGCGAACGCGAACGGCAAAAGACCACCTTTATCAGACGTCACAAACAACCCCTCCGCTCCCGGCGATGGGAAAACGGGGGGTGAAGCCCCGAACTTAAAGAGGGCAAGGATTGGCGAAGGAGCGCCTTCTGCTCCTAATATGCAACATTAGCAGCAACCCCGAGCTAGGAGAGAATTATGTGATATAGGAAGTAGAAGAATACTGGAGCTTCAAGCTTTAGTCTCGGCTCATTATTTACTTTTGGGAGCGCCTTTTCCTCGGTCCATGACGATGCCTTCGGTGGCCTGCTTTATGGACCGAAAATGGGACATTTTTGCACAGCGTATAGCACTTTATGGGACCTATTATGCATGGGCGTATACACTTAGGGAGAATCGGGGGCGTTTAGGCGATTTCACTTTATTATGGGGGCTATAGGGACTGCGAATATCTGGACTGTATGCTCTTAACTAGCCGTGCATGTTTATTTGAGATACCGGAATTCATTTCATGGCAAAGATGATAGAGAGTATGTTTGCCTTTGACTGCAACTTGTCCCGACGACTATGTAGCTTCCCGCGTAGGTCAGATCATTTGGGTCGATGTAGTCTATCCAGGATCGGATTCAGATCAATCAGTTTCGAATTGTGCTATTAACTAAACTACCTAAACTACTAATTAGGGCAAAGAACATGCAAAAGAGGGGGGAAGGGAGGGAGGATTCGGTGGAGGAGCCACGGGCATAATTGAACCATCTGGGAGGGTGGGATTTAAGACGTTCAGCGCGCTGAAAAGGTTGCGGGAGGCAAAGAAGATGATGGACATAGATAGGTAGGTAACGAAGGAGGCGAGTTCCTAAGAGTCGCAATATCCAAGCGAAGGGTTCCATTTGCGTTTAGGAAGCCCACTTGGAAGCCTCAAGGCCGGTTTTTTGACGTCGAACTGGGCTTCCTTGCTCCCTAGCGTGACGGCTTGTAGGTGAAGTGGCTGGTTGAGCAGTCCGGAAGGGTAGGGTGGTAGTCATTTGGTGACGGGCAGCTCTGGTGTCTTCCTCGCGGGGAGGGGACATTGGGAAGATTGGCGTTAGTCTGCCTGCGGTGGAAGGACGGCGGCGACGGCCCTGGCTGGTTCTGGTTCTGATAGCTTCATTTTCATAAGATGCAGCAGCTGGATTGGTGCCGCGGATGCTCGCGTTGGCAACATGGGCGGGATTGCGAGTCTGGGAATCTGCGGTGTTATTGGCCTGGTTGTTAAAGAGGTTTGCCGCATATTGCATGGTCGCAGCCGAAACTGGGATGTTCGGGACGTCACTCATGGGGAATCTCGAAGTTCGGGGTTGAGCAGCCATCGTCGTCGCGGCTGGAGCAGGGGTATCCCGCGGTGCATTCTTCGGAGCGCGAGCGGTGGCTTGACTGGCTGCAAATTGAGCAGCAGCGGCTTTAACAGCGCTCTGAAGGGTTCGAGAAGCGGTTTGAGTTGCCTGATGATGAACGGGCTGGACGGCTGAAGTTGGAGCCACCACACTCTGAGCGGTGCTCTGCTGAGCCCTGTAAGTACCTTGAGTAGCTTCACTGACCTGGCGGTGGTGCGCAGCTGGAGCTGGGGCTGGTCCAGGAGCATCCAAAACATTGCTTCGCAGAAGTCGTGAAGGAGCATGAGCTGGGAGGACCACTCGGATGGGTTGACGGCGAACAGGTTCTGCTGCCCGAGCTCCCATTGCAGGCCCAAAGTTCTCTTTATCTTCTTCGGTATAGACCTGTTCATGCCTCGGCGTAGCAACCTTTGGGCTTTCGGCCTCAGTATAGCGCCCGGGAAGTAGGTGACTGCCAATGATGTCCCCTTCTGTTGGTGGAACGTCATCGGACGATCGTCTCCTGTGCCCATGGTGACCGCATTGGCTGCTTCCTCGGCGTTTATGCATGACATTGCCTCCTGTGGCTGGCTCAAGTGGGCGGGCCCTGGAGGATACTGACTCATTTCTCCTGTGAGAAGGCGACGTCACTCGTTCGGAGAGTGGGCGCTGTGAAAATTCGCCAGAATAGTGTTGATCCTGACTTGAGTTGAGATGCTGGGCCATTTTTTCCATGCGTTCAACGGGAATCTGGCTAATGACGTCTCGAGGGCTAAGCTGCCTTGCTGCGTGCTGATTTTGAGGCGCCGTCTGTTGCACTGGTCTTGGAGCGACCTTCTGCGAATGAGCAGCCTCATCATGAGGTTTCTGCCTCTCTGGAATAACTCGAGGCTCCGTTTTCGCAGGTGCTTTCGCGGTGATAGTTTTTGCAGACTCTTTAGGGCTTGGTGGAACGACCTTTGGCTCGTTCTGAGGCGCAATGGCAGACACTTGTTTTGGGGGAGCAGCTGCTTTTGCAGTAACGGCGCTGGCTTGGGCCTGTTCAGCTGGCGGAGCAACCTGGGCTGCTTTAAGTGCCTCGGGAGTAGCTTCGATAGCAAAAGCGCCCAATGAAAGAATTTCGTCTTCCAGACCCTGCTGACGGTCTTGCATCACTTTGCGAATATCTGCTGGGAGATATGGAGAATTTTCGAGTACATTTTTGAGCTGCTCCAGCTCCTTGGATGCCTGGGAAATTCGCTCTTGCGAGACGGGCTCCTGCGAGACGGCTTCAGGTTCGGGCTTCACATTTGTTTCCGCAGGTTGGGTTTCTTTGTCCGATTGAGGCTGGTCCTTGGGGGAAGCAGATTGAGTATTCTCGAAGGCACTTGCACGATCATCGGGAACTCGAACAGTCTTGGGGCTAGCATCGAGCAGGGAAACGTCAGACGCATTATCGGTTGGTCGCGTGTTTGCGGGCTGACGAGATGTTGCGAAACCACCATTATAATCATGAGTCAAATCAATCAGCATGCTGGGATCCCTAGGACGCTGTACATGGAGCGCGGGCTGTGGGAGACTAGAGCTGAACCCACGATCTGTCTTTTGTTCCGTTGAGTCAGCCGCGTCCACACGCTCGAGAGGAGGACTCCTAAATACATGAAATCCCAAAACTGGCCGCACTTGTGTTGGAGTAGGGCTATTTTGAATAGTTGTGTCATCGTCATCGAAGATTTCTCCTTCCTCCATGTCTTCATCTTCGACTTCTTCTTGCTGTGGTTGCGGTCGCTCCTCCGTATGGATCGTCTGTGTCAACACGCTTGGCCCATCATTCGCGGGTCCAGGCTCTGGACTACGGGTATCATTCCTGAGATTATTATCATTAACTGGCGCATCGCTGGTTTGGATAGGGTTCGCCGCGAGAGGCTGTGGGGATTTGGGGTTCCGCGCAGCAACCATGCTCACGGCTGCCATAAAAGAAGCTGAGTCGACTAACATGGATTCATAACTCGTGTTTCTCCAGGAGGAGTCAGCTACGGGCGCACACAACGAACAGGGATTACAAAACTTACGATGCCGCCGTAGGAATAGGTCGGCGTTCCTTGATGGTTGCTGGGCGAGGTGGACGACGTCCGACAAAGCCACCGCCGCGTCCTCGTCTATTCCCATCTCTGGTTGGAGACTCAGGATGGTTGATGTCTTTCGCTGGGTCCAATGGGCGGCCTGAGCGGGGAGGATCAGGTCTCTTGGAGATAGCTCCTCTCCCGCGTGAGCTAATCTGTGTTGCATTTCTAGAGCGCATACATGTCAGTAAGTAATTTAAGGGAAGACAATAAACGGGCGTTCAACTTACAGATTGACTGCGACACGACCACGGCTTCCAGAAGCGCCAGCACCACGCCCAGCACCGCTCGAGGCTCTACGAGGCTCCCTGCCCCGGGACACCTCTGATTGTGCTACAACGCCATGTTCAACATCGCCATGAAGGGTTTGGCTCAGCTTCGCCCGGTGGCTCTGGCCATCCATCATCTGGTCCAAGACTTCGGCTTCAGCGTCGTCAGTAATGACCTTATAAGCCTCTAGGAAAGTTGGTCAGTAATAGTCGTATCTTAATGAAAGGTTGCATAAGCCTACCATTCCAGGCATTGAGTTTCTCCTTGTTTTTCTCAGCTAATTTATGAGCTTTAGAGCCCTCTTGGTTTGAGTCTCTGGCAGCCTCTATTTGCCTGCGACTGACGTTACGAAAAGGGTTTGCGTAGTCCCTAGTCGTAAGGAAATCCCGGCGCTCAAGCCCCAAATCGGCCTATATCATTTTCAAGATTAGGCAAGGAAACGCGCAAGAATGGGATTTGTCGCGCATATAATCACAGCGAGGAAAGGGGAGCTTACCACTTGCAACGCTTGCATCCTTCTCGTGCGTTCCGACTCGTCCATGTCAGCCATGGCGTCGAGACGCGTCGAGTCTCTCGCGCCACAACTAGACGAACTGTAAAGCTTAGCGGACATAGCGCAAATCGGGTCGAAGTATCAACAAGTAGGAAGCATGAAGAAAAGAAAAATGAACTTACCACAGTGGTTGCTTAGGGTGACGAAGCAATGAAAGCTTTGAGAACGACACACAGAGTTGCTGTACTATGCTATCCTCAGCCAGTTGGGATGGCAACTGCAGTGATGGGACGGAAACAAGATCCCCAATCTCAGTACAGTAACTTTTGATGGAGAGAGACAGTCTGTGCTGAGAGAAACAGCTGTGAAACAGCTGTTAAGCTTGATACCAGGTCAACAGATAGAAGAGAAAGATATGTCTTGCTCAAAGGAGGGAGGGGAATGGGTTAGGGATGTTCTCTCTGCTGGGCAACCAAACTGCACAACAAGGCACAACACTGCACTCGGAAAAAGCCGTAAAAAGAGGTTCGAGAACGTTCTTTGCCCCAGAAAGTCTGGGGAAAGGAATCTGGGGGTGTTGTAGCAACTTGCTAGCGTTGTGTTTGTGAGAGATGTAGTAGAGGTTGAAGTAGGGGAAGAGATAACGTGACTGGGAAGAGGGTTGGAGAAGAGAGGAAGATGAGGAAGAGGGAAGAGAAAGAAAGAGAGCAGTCCCAGGCGCAGACTAGTGAATGTTGTCGCCCAGGGAGAAGATGCTGGCGTTCACTCTAAGGATTTCCATCACCCAGGACTAGTAGTGAATGGTCGTACTAGAGCTTCCGGCGCATTCTAAGCATAACATTGCCATACAGAAGAAATTCACTGTTCACAAAGAACAGCTTCAGTAAAAAATCTGAAGGACTGAAATCAATCTCCAAGGAAACCTGTGATATGCAGGTTCCCATCGACCCACAGACATAGATCTGTGGGCTCCCGTAAGAACCAATCTCCAGGACACATAGATGTAGACGTATGTCCTTGATCTCAGAAGAAAATCTCCAGCTAGGAAACGGCCAAATTCATTGGAGTGGCTGCATCGGTGTGAAATATACCATTCCGCAGGCCCAAGGGCCAGGATGCTGTCCAGGCGCCACGTATATGCATCGTTAAGACGACATGAAAACAAGGGGAAATATAAACAGAGTACTATGCGTAGCTTAGTACTTCAAAGACTATGAGGATAGGGATAGAGCAGAATAACAGGGGTATCGCAGCAGCACGAGGCGCTGTTCGAAATTTGAATAAATGTCTATATATATCTACAAATGCCGGGAAGAATACGGGGTATCGCGGGCTCCATGCAAGAAATCTCAACACGTAGCAACACCGCCCTCATCTGATACTCGCACTGTTGTCAGCAAAACATGACATCTTGAATAAGAACCGGTCAAAGTCTCAGGGGATGCATGGAAAGGGGAGGACATACGCCTAAGAATTTTTGTCACCGCTTGGACGATGCTCGTAGCCATAACCGCTACCCCGAACGCAACACATAGGACTGCCGGAATTTTTGACCTCCAGCCCTGTTTACTCAGCTTGATATAGCAAAGAGGTGGCAAGATGTATGCTAAGGCGGCTGCACTTGTCGCGCCTATGAGTTCGAGGACAGATCCAAGGTCACACGTGATTAGAGCCATCACAACGGAGGTGACGACAAGTGACGTCGTAAAGATGAGATGGCGGTTGGGGTTGTGAGGTTCATCGGGGAAGTAGAATGTTGTCATCACAGATCGACATACAAATACCTCGAGAGGTAGAGTAGCAAGCATATTTAAACCGAAAAAACTGGGGAAACAAGCTACGTTAGCAAAGTGACGATATGCAAGTTTTGGAAAAGCAAAGCTTACAGTCGTGCAATATTAACCATAATATTATCGGAAGGGAAATTATTCAGGACGTTTCCTTGGGTTTTCGAACCAAAGGTAAGATATCCGGCCGACGCCATTGTCAAGCACATTATCATTGAAATACCCGTTGAATAATGGGTAACAAGCGCAAAGCGATCCAAGGTAGGCTTCCTTAAGGAACCGTATATCAAAAGGCTATTGTGGTCTAAACTCGTTTAGTAAAAGGAAGAAGTTAGGGAAGGGAATATCATAGAGCGTACGGCACACAAAAGCTAAGATCATGTTAGTTACAGGAAGCTAACGAAGCTGGGCGTTCGGATATTCCTACCAAAAGAGATGACACCAATTGCTTGTACAAAGCCACTGTTGACAAATAAAGATCCTTTGACATCCCCCCGAAGGTCCGAGGAGACTCTTGCACCCTGGATAACGACGGTGGCCACAATTATAAACATGCTAAGAATTGCAAAAGTAGATGCTTTTGCAAGCTATATATACGAGTCAGCAAAGCCGTTAAAGGGGAAGAGATATCACCATACCTTTGCTATATCCCGATATAACGAAAGCGGGTAGGATATTCCGAGTATCAGTAGAACGATGATTGCGCGCCTGTCTGTCAAAAGCCAGAGGAACGGCATTTCCCGTAATGAAGGAAAGAGAGAGTCCAGGACATGAGGTATGGTATCGCCGACAACTACACAGAAGGCGATCATGCCGCCGAATGCAAATGCCCATTGCGCTATAGATATGGCTATTAAACCGGACCTGCCAAAGCAGAATTCGACAGTTGTTTGAAACGAGTCCGCTCCGCTCAATTTTGCATTGATGACGATGAGGCGGATCGTCCAATCCACGACCATTGTCAGCGCAACCAGAAGGATGATTCCCGTCACCATTCCGGCCTGACGGAAAGCATAGGGTTGGCCTATTATCCCAGCGCCTATAATACTGTTCGCCATATTCATGAAGGCACTCCTCAGTCCGCTCTTGGGCGTGGCATTCTCCAGATAGTCTTCCGGGGTAAAGTCAAAATCAGCGGTGGCCACGGTAACACTTGGTGCTTCGATACCCGTCAAAAGCGGGGCAGACTGTCCGGTACTGCTTCGCCGTGTCCCGCTGGTATCTCCATCTAGATAATCTTCTTCGTCCAGCCATGACTGGTCTGTCCGGTCGTCTCGGACTGGTTGCGCTTCGACTCCATCCCCAAGGTCAAATCTGACGCGATTCGGCGTCCGGGGCGTTCGCGGTTGCCCGTTTGGAGAATGTAACGAGGTGGAAGAGTCTAGTTGAGAAACTGGAGGGCGGACAGGGAGCTCGGGAGGTGCGGATTCGAGATGGTCGAGCAGGTCACCGTCTTCGTCGTCATCGGCGAACGAACTGGAAAGGAGATGAGACTCTTCCTCGTTTGCGATTCCGCTTGCGTCGGCCCTGCGAGCATCGAGCTTATCGCCTTTTGGCATAGCTACACCCGGGGATCATGTCGTGCTTCGGAGTTCGCAGGTTAGCGGCGTGTAAATCATGTCTCTGAAATTCTGAAACTCGTTGCGAAACCCCTGGCCTCTCGCTGTCTGAGCTCATACGAGAATCCTCCGAGACCCGCCACGATGGAGATGGAATCACGTGATATTCACTACGCCTCCTTACTAATGTTTTTTTTTCATGGCTCAATTCAGGGGCATTAGACTTGGATCTTTAAAAGAACTTTGAACCCACTATTGTCCGTGCCTTTGCAGGATCAAAAATTATAAGAATATATCAGAGGATGGGCGAGAAGGTTGAAATAATCATACTATTCAGCACTTCTCACTCAGGGCGGCACTTGATGTGACTCATACTATAGCATCAAGGCGGACAACCTCGCCCCGTGACTGCTTGATCGCCCAGGTGTTATTGACAGATTCTCTCTTCATACCAGATCTTAGCAGATGTGTTCTCTTATTATTTATCATGGATGAATATGACGAGCAATCTTCTACGGCGACCTTGACCTTACTTCCTGTCGAAATCAAGCTCGCCATCCTCTGTCACATTGCAGACGTCCGCACCTTGATCGCCGTCACAACTTCGTGTCGCTCACTCTACGATGTCTGCACGAACAATTCTGGCTTTATTCTTGCTCGGATTATGCCGCAAATAATCTCTCCCGCCGTGTTACCGGAAGCGCGGGCGGTACTCCGGTCCAGAAATCTAGGTGTCATCACTCCTGAAATAGTGCATGATTTTCTTCAAGATTACTTCTGCTCCCTAAAACAGGCACCGTCCAGCTGGTCACTGAAGGAAGCTTTTGCCGTGGAGCGATTCCATCGAGTTGTCCATGGACTCACCTTCTACTTCGCGACGAGAACGCTTTCCAAACACCCCTTTAAGGAGACTCCCCAGAAGCACGTTTCGCCGCCCACGGAGGATGAAACCAATCGGATTCAGCGTGCGTTCTACAGATTTGAGCTTTACTGTAACTTATTTCGCAAGCTGGGCAAACCCCGAGGTTCTAGGACACTACCAAAGCCAGTCGTTCCGCTAGAGGTGCAGTTGGATGAATTCTTCCACCGCTTTGCTCCGTGGGAGAATGAACAACTGGCTTGTATTCATGACTTTCTGTTGCGTACCCTCGATATAGGTGCGTTTGGACCTTCCTCCAATATCCAACATTCCCGTTGTCTCTACTCACTATGTTTTAGCTTTCGACGACGTTGCGAAACACGACGTTGATTGGGGCGAGCAAGATGTTTCGTACCTTGAGGGCTATCGCCCGGGAGATATTGGCGGCCAACGGGCACATTTTGTTCGTATACTAGTAAACCAAGCCACTTGCTTTACCCGTGTTCTAAGTCGTTTGCGTATTAGATCTCCCTAGGCCTGAAGTTCATTTATCGCGTCAGCAGGGCAAAAGACTTTAAAAGCCGCCGGCGTATCTTGAACAAGAATAGGGGTTTCCATCCCCGCTTCTTAGATCAGGTCCTCCTTCTGTCGAATGACAGAAGTGATGGTATGCGTCTTTCTGACTACGATGAAGAGCTGCTTCAGAGCAATATCCGACCGCCCGCCATCGACGACCCAGACCCTGGACCAGCTGAGATTTGGCGTGCCACCCACCTGCAGGTGCCTCGTAGTTGCTTTGTAATGGCAACGCTGCACATTCCCCTCCGTAAACGCGGATATGTTATGTGGGATCACCAGAGACTGAAAAATTGGGGAGTACTTCAGACGCCCTGGATACCTCCAGATGTCGGCTATTACAGGGCATCACATGATCAATGGCTGGAGATGGTTGAATCTCATAAACGACGAACGGAGATTTGGCGTAAAGGCGGCCACGGATGGTGGAGCAAAGACGACGAGAGCAAAGTTGTTTACAGGCGTCAATCGCCACAAAGGACCTGGGATTTTGGGGATCGGGAGCGACGCCTCGCTGAGCTACTTGGTTCGTGAACTTCAGTCTGATTGCATACTCAAATGACGGGGGCGTCTGGACTCCAGGCCTGGTTCTCGTCTGCAATCAACCACTTATTATCCTTTGTTTCTTTCACCTGCACATGATAGTTAGCTTGTCAAACCTCATCTATACGTTCCTTTCTATCTACCTATCGTTAACCGCCCCTGAGACCAATCCTCAAAATAGTACTGGAAAGTACTACACCCATGATATTAAAAAGGTTTACATCGCGTTACCCCGCGGACAGAGGAACAAAGTGATCTCCAAGACTCCGATGAGGGCCGTCAACGGCATCTTACCATCAAATAAGCATGTCGGACTGTACATTACCGAATAAGGTCCTTTTTCCACGCAAGTTATCACACGCCGAACAGAAGATCCGCCAAAAACTCCGCGAAAGAAGAAAAAGCCAAGGCCTTCCTGTTTTAGATGAAGAAGACCTAGAAGTTGAACTGGCCAAAGGTAAGGAACTTCTGAGCGAATATATCTAATCTACTACTTACAATTCCTCTAACAGATGCCACTGTCATCTTCTGGGGGGCCAGTAAAGATCATCGTGTTGAGCTTCATCCTGGCAATGTTGCTGTTAAAAAGGCCAAGGGACTGTACCTTGGAGAAGCAGATGCACTCCGTACAGCAAAGGCAGCAGGTTTACCTGTCTCACATGTGTACAGTGCTGGAAGCTCAGATAGCCTTAACTACATAGAGATGGACTTTGTCCCTGGGCAAACACTTGAACAAGCCTGGCCGGACATGACTGCCGAGCAGAAGAGTACAATTGCCAAGCAGCTGAAGGATCTCCTCACAACAATGCGTTCTGTGCCGCCTCAGCCATCTCAGACAATTGGCTCCTGTGATGGCACTGAAATTCGGGACACCCGCGCATACCATACCTACGATGCTCCGGCCTGTCCGAATGAACAGGCCTTCAACGAGTATCTCTTATCCGGCCCCAACCCCAAGACACCGCCCGAAGTGCGTGCTGCATTTTCAGAAACGCTGCGCACTGGCAATCGAATCGTGCTCTCCCACTGTGACTTGGCTCCGAGGAATATTATTGTACGGAGGGGAGGAGTTGTAGCTCTGCTTGATTGGGCTGATGCTGGATGGTATCCCGAATACTGGGAATATGTGAAGTTCTTCCAACGAAACTCACCGGGTAGCGATTTCTGGTGCTATGCTTCCGAGATCTTCCCCCAGTTGTATGATCGGGAATTGGTGGATTACATTGCACTTCTCACATGGCAGATGCCTTAAGAAGTTCTATTTTCTTACCGGCGCTTAGATATCGGATGTCCTTTAGGCCAATTTTCCACTACTATCCAGCGAGAACTAATCTTCAGCACTTGATCAAAACATTCTTATTGAGCATTCAAATAGATCTCTCATGGCTGGCCTTTCAACAGGTGTGAATGTGGTTGGGTGAAATGCAGGTTGTCCCTAGCGCTATCTTGCGAGCTTCGTGTCTTTTCAACAATGTTGAAAACCGTGCAAGTCAAGAGCCGTTGCTCGGAGCCCTTGCTCTAAGATCAAATTCTTTGGCCAACTGGCTCCGTCCAACAGGGAGTGATACGCCCAGCGTGTCCCCCATGGAACTCTTGCCAGAATCGCAGGCAAAGATGAAGGTATAATTTTACAAATCAATGTCCTATCTTAACTGATATGGCCTGTTTCCATCCTCTCTCACCTTCAATAAGAGCGAGATCTTGTCGACAAAGAAGTACTAGTAGTTTGCGCGGCGCAGCAAGCATTATTTAGTATGAGAGAAGATTCTTTGAATAGTGACACAATGGTATCTCAAACATGCAAGCTGAATGAAGTTGTTTGAAGTTTGCAGACAAATCCATAGTCCTAAAAGTATACCGTCTAGAGAGAAGAAAAAGCACCCCGTACTTCAGGTGAAGGAGTGGACTGAGCTGGTTAACTAACGTAATCCACCACCGAGCCGAACACCCCTACCAAGCCGAACACCCAAATTCCCATACAAATCTCGACTTTTTATTGCTTCATATCTCAACAACACCATTAAATAGAAGCTTGAGGTTTGGGATAAATGAATCATAGATGATTAATAAATGGTCTTGTAACTTCTTTCATAGTTAAACATGTGCTATTTGCCCGAATAGTCATAAGAACTAGTAGTAATCTTTATTCTAGAGCATATCTTCAAAATTATTAATTTTTTTCATTGATTCTTTCAGGGAGCTATAGCACTGAGTATCTAGATACTATATTCTTCTTCATAGATCTCCTCTTAATGTTATTGTTGAGATATGAAACAATAAAAAGTCGAGATTTGTATGGGAATTTGGGTGGCCGACTCGGTGGTGTGGCCGGCTCGGTGGTGGATTACGTTAACGTAATCCACAAGCGAGCGGCTCACCAAAATCACCGTATAGTAACTAGTTAGATTTTATCCTGAATTATCTACGCTCAACAACCCCTAATTAAATTAAACTAAAGTACAATAGGACTAGGGCAGCTTCTTCTTGTATGGCCTAAAGTATGGCAGTTCGTACACCTTGGTGGAGCCCGTGAGCGTGGTGCAGGCTCTGCAGGTGCAGGCTCAGGAGGTTGAATGACGGGCTCTTCAATGGGCTCAACAGGTGGAATAATAAGATCCTGAGCTTCTTCCCTAGTTAGGCCTCTTTCGCGTGGAATCCTGCATGTAGATCTCTTGTGTTTTTGCTTCTCTTTCTCATTTGCATTGAATATATTCTGGTATTGCTTCTTCATAATAGTGGCACTGACCATTCCATATTTGCAGGCCTTGATAATTTGATCAAATCCTTTCATCAAGCCCTGGGGTGAGCTCTCAAGCCCCTGACCCATAAGATTCTTGACCTTATCCACCTGTCTATGCAACTGACAGGAATTGCTAGGTGTTTGTAGAATCCAGGATGATCCTGAGTTGCTAGATTGACTAGCTGGAGGTGTAGAGGTTCAGAGCTGAATATTCAGCTGCTGGATGACTCAGTCAGGGTCAAATGGGACTATTCCAGTAGCTATAAAGCCACTTTGAATGTTCCCAGTCTTAAAGGCTTCCATATGGACTGCAGGGTAGGCATCTAGAAAGTCTGCCTTCTTGATGGTATTGAAACCAAGCTGCATTTGCTGTTCAACCAGACCTCCATATGCTTGCTTTAAGACTGCAAAAACACTGACATCCAGAGGCTGTAGGAGGTGGGATGAGTGTGCCAGCATACAGAGAGATATAATTCTATTCTCCTTGCAGATATGGTCAAATTCAGGGGTAAGATGACTGCCATGTCCATCCAGGATAAGAAGTAGGTGAGTGCCAACCCTGCATGGATTTGCAGCTGGAATAAACAGTCTAGTAAGCCATTTGATTCCTATCTCATCTGTGGTCCAGCCATTAGAGCTAACATCAAGTCTTCAGCCATCTGGAAGTCTGTCAAACCAGCCTTTCTGTAGATTCTGACTCTTGAGAATAATATAGAGAGGTAGGACCCATCCTGATGTGTTGACTGACTCAATCATGGTGACTCATTTCTGATTTCCAGACTGTAGAAGCTTTGCCTGACTGTAGCACTCAGCACTGATGATGATTTTAATAGTTGCACAGAGATTCATTGCAAATTCAGTTTCATCAAAGTTATAGATATTCTCAGTCAGAATTTCATGCTCAGCAATTGTATCTCTCAAGATCTTAAATCAATTCTGAATAATCTTCCTATTCTCACATTTTGCTCACTCATGATTATAGTGTCTGAAATAGCAGCATCAAAGCTCTGTACAGTGTTTAATCAGTCTTGAAACCCAGTTCTTGCCAATGCAAGGGGGGGTAGGGGTGGGATTCTGTAGGGTAAGAAGGTGGTTGGTCATATTCTTGACAAAGGCTGGCTGTGGGGGTATTCCTCATTTAGCTAGGTCTAGAATCCATTGAACTAGCAGGTTCTCTTCAGCTTCAGTTAATTTAATTGAATTTGCACGTAAATTTGCCCTTGAAGGTCAGCTGTTAAGTTGATAATCAAGAGTAGAGCGTGGCACATTAAAAAGGTGTGCAGCTTCAGAGATTGAGGATATTTCTCCATTTTTAATAGAAGATTTCACAAGTTCAAGTCTCCCCTCTATCTCTATAGAGTTTCTTGCTTTTTCACTGTGTATTGGTGGCATGATTGCGTGTTGAAGTTATTTGATTAAGATAATTGAATTTGGCTGCCCGCTCAGTGGTGGATTACGTTAACGTAATCCACCACCAAGCAGATCACACCACTGAGTGGATCACCAAAATTCAATGCATAATTATTTCATTCAATTAACCTCTTCAACCCGCAATAATGCCTTCAATTCACAATAAAAATGCAAGAAACTCTATAGAGATAGAGGGAAGGCTTGAGCTTGCAATATCCACCATTAAAAAAAAAGAGACAGCCTCAATTCATGAAGCTTCACGCCTATTTGAAGTTCCTTACTCAACTCTATGTTATTGACTCAATGGCTGGCCTGCAAGAGCAAATTTACATGCAAATTCAATTAAATTAACTGAAGCTGAAGAGAATCAGCTAGTTCAATGGATTTTAGTTCTAGATAAACAAGGAATCCCCTTCCAGCTGGCCTTTGCAGAGAATATGGCTAATCATCTTCTTGTCATATGAGATCCTACCTCTCCTGCCCCCTGTGTTGGCAAAAATTGAATTTCAAGACTGATTAAACACTGTACAGAGCTTCACTGCTGCTATTCCAGATGCTATAATCATGAACAAGCAAAATGCAAGAATAGAAAGATTATTCAGAATTGATTTAAGATTCTAGAGAATACAATTGCTGAGCATGAAATTCTGACTGAGAATATCTACAACTTTGATGAGACTGAATTTGCAATGAACTTCTGTGCAACTATCAAGATCATTACTAGTGCTGAGTGCTATGGTCAGGCAAAGCTTTTACAGCCTGAAAATCATGAATGAATCATCACAGTTAAGTCAGTCAACATGTCAGGATGGGCTCTACCCCCCTATATTATTCTTAAGGACCAGAATCTACAGGAAGGCTGGTTTGACAGGCTTCCAGATGGCTGAAGACTTGATGTTAGCTCTAATGGCTGGATCACAGATGAGATAGAAGTCAAATGACTTACTAGGCTGTTTATTCCAGCTACAAATCCACACAGAATTGACACTCATCTACTTCTTATTCTGGACGGGCACAGCAGTCATCTTACCTCTGAATTTGACCATATTTGCAAGAAGAATAGAATTATTTCATTGTGCATGTCTGCACATTCTTTCCATCTTTTGCAGCCTCTGGATGTGAGCATTTTTGCGGTCTTAAAGTGGGCATATGGGGGTCTGGTTGAACAGCAAATGTGGCTTGGTTTCAATATCATTAAGAAGGGGGATTTCCTAGATGCCTATCCTGCAGCCCGCGCAGAGGCCTTCAAGGCTCAGAACATTCAAAATGGCTTCATGGCTACTGGTATAGTCCCATTTGAATCAGACCAGGTCCTTCAACAGCTCAATATTCAGCTCCAAACCCCTATCCCCCCAGGTAGTCAATCTAGCAACTCAGAGTCATCCTGGATCCTACAAACACCTAGCAACCCCTGGCAGTTGCATAGACAGGTGGATAAGGTCAAGAATCTTATGGGGCAGGGGCTTGAGAGCTCACCCCAGGGCTTGATGGAAGGATTTGATCAAATTATCAAGGCCTGTGAATATGGGATGGTCAGCGCCACTATTATGAAGAAGCAATACCAGGATATATTCAATGCAAATGAGAAAGAGAAGCAAAAACGCAAGAGATCTACTTGCAGAATTCCACGCGAAGGAGGCCTAACTAGGGAAGAGGCTCAGGATCCTATTATTCCACCTGTTGAGCCTGCTGAACAGCCTGTTGTTCAACCCCCTGAGTCTACTGCTCCAGAGCCTGCACCACGTTCACGAGCGCCACCAAGGTGTACGAACTGCCATATTGTAGGCCATACAAGAAGAAGCTGCCCTAGTCCTATTGTACTTTAATTTAATTTAATTAGGGGTTGTTAGGCGTAGATATTTCGGGTTAAAATCTATTCAATTACTATACGGTGATTTTGGTGATCCGCTCGGTGGTGTGATCCGCTCGGTGGTGGATTACGTTAGTTCAATTAGCCATCTTACATAAGCAAATTCTCCCAGCTTCTGGCTCATTGGTGAACTTACCCCACAGCCATCACCAGCGATGATCGTGAAGTGAGGAGGACTTCTCGACTGCAATCAACTGCTTGTTCTTTGTTCCTTTCTCCTACGGATTACACATTATAGATTGCTTTTCAAATTTCTCCTTTTGCCCTTCTTTTCAACAACCCACCTTTAACCGCGCCTGACACCAATCCTTACTCCTCAATCTTTTTCCTTACCTGCCTTTGCGCCCTGGGAGATTGAACACAATGTCTACGCTCTGTATCAACCGACTCACAGAAGAGAGGTAAGAGCAACACTCCAGAAGTATACTCTCTTAAAGTGCTACTAACAGATGAACGTGTCGCTATATAGAAAGCAATGGCGAAGAGACCATCCCTTCGGCTTCTACGCAAAGCCCGCACGCAATCCCCAAGGTGCTCTGGATATGAAACGCTGGGAGTGTGGTGTTCCCGGGAAGAAGGGGACGATATGGGAAGGGGGCCTGTTTAAGCTGGATATTACGTTTCCTGAAGGTATGTCCCAGCGGCTGTATGAGGTTTTGCGGCTAGGATGAAGTGAGAAGAGAGATTGAGCTAACTTTCTGATGCGCTTGATTAGAGTACCCTACAAAACCCCCGAAGTGTACGATCAGAATCTTTCTCCAGAGTGTTCCCTGGTTTGCTAGAGGAATCCGTGCTGACTATGGGTGTTAAAGGCAAATTCGTCCCTCCTCTCTTCCATCCGAATGTCTATCCCTCTGGCACGGTCTGCCTTTCGATCCTGAATGAAGAAGAAGCCTGGAAGCCTGCCATAACTGTGAAACAAATTCTCCTCGGTATTCAAGATCTTCTTAACGATCCAAACCCCGAGTCTCCTGCGCAGGCGGATGCGTACAACCTCTTCAAAAAGGACAAGCCCGCATACGAGAAGAAAATTAAACAGGTCGTGAAGGAGAACCCTGGATTATGAGGATTCTACTCCTGCACTTCCGAATAAATCTTGACGAGAGGTCACGAGGGATGATGGTGTTTGTTTTCTGGTCGATTTAGCAGGGCGTTTTTTGAAGGATAGGACATGCATTTTATGTTGAATGTCGCTCGTCTTTTTAATGACTGTTGCGCTTGCTTTGGAAGGTATTCTGAAGCAATTATGATACCATTCCTCTCGTCGATTTTGTTGTTCTGGATAGACTGGCGATGCGCCAAGTCTCGGCCTCCATGCTTTTGCCTGCGAGTCACCGACAACCTCCAGATTGAAAAAGCGAAAGACATGTTTCTTCTTGAGCTGATATCTCATGCTTCCTTAATTGCTTGTTGTACTCCGTACTTCTACACTTCTCTTAATAGTGAGGGTTGGGTGGCGGGAGGGGGAAAAAGCCCTTATCTTATCAGTTCCACCCCATCCCACCTTTCACCCACGAATAAGGGGACTCACTCAGGCTCAAGAGAGAATGACTCAAACTTTTCTTCATAAAAGGTTAACGCCGACACCGGCAAAATTCGTCCCTCTCCTCTCCTTCTGACCACCTTGGTTACTCACATCTTCGCTGCTCCAATTCGCTCCTCCGTTCCCTCCATTTTCTTCCCTCGTCTCATTCCTCTCTAGAGCTTCGCAAAGATGTGTGGAATCTTTGCTTGTCACTGGTATGTCTCTTCCGCTGCCCCGCGGTGCGGGGAGGTCAAAGGAGAAATTCGACTTTTTATGCTAACTTGAGGAATGCGCGCAGTCACCCCGATGTGCAAAAGTTTAAGCCGACGGCTTTGCGCATGGCGAAAGCGTGAGTAGCCATATCGATATCACCTGGTCGCATCAATGCTGAGAAAGAATTGTATAGCGTGCGCCATCGTGGTCCGGATTGGAGCGGCAACTTTATTGCGGGAAACACAAGTTAGTGGCCTGGAATGCGAATGGTTTTGGAAGAGGTATTGGGAATCGGTGTGCTGATGGTCGTCTAGTTCTTGCCCACGAACGATTGAGCATCGTTGGCGTTGGTAGGTTCTCCGTCCTGTCGCATATGAGTCAGAGGGTTCTAACATGAGCGATACAGAATCTGGTGCTCAGCCGCTCATCAACGATGACCAGACGCTCGCCCTCGCTGTCAATGGCGAGATTTACAACCACAGAATCTTAAGAAAAGGTCTCAAGACCCCGTACAACTTCAAGACACACTCGGACTGCGAAGTGATCATTCCACTAGTACGTGTTCTCGCAGGTCTAGTGAAAGATGCATGGACTCACCTTTGATGCAGTACATGGAACATGACATTGATGCCCCCAAATTTCTCGATGGAATGTTCTCATGGGTGTTATATGACAAAACCCAAGATCGCGTGATCGCCGCACGGGACCCCATCGGCATTACCAGCTTCTACCAGGGATGGTCGTCAGAGACACCAGGCGCCGTGTACTTTGCCTCGGAACTAAAATCGCTTCATCCTGTCTGCGACAAAATCATCGCATTCCCTCCTGGCCATGTTTTTGATTCGAAGACGGGCAAGACCACCCGGTATTTCGAGCCGAAGTGGTGGGACCCGACCAACGTCCCGTCCACACCAATCGATTATAAGTTGATCAGGGAGACGCTTGAGATGTCTGTTCGGAAACGATTGATGGCGGAAGTGCCGTATGGTGTCTTGCTTTCTGGTGGTTTGGACTCGAGCTTGGTGGCTTCCATTGCTCAGAGGGAGACTCTGAGGATGAGGTCCGTGTTGAACGGTGCGGCCAAGGTGGATGCCAGCGGCTCTGAGCTTGTTGGTATCGACGATGGCAACGAGTTGTCGACCGTTGCCGC
Organism: Malbranchea zuffiana; assembly: GCA_039700045.1. Classification (NCBI taxonomy): domain Eukaryota; kingdom Fungi; phylum Ascomycota; class Eurotiomycetes; order Onygenales; family Malbrancheaceae; genus Malbranchea; species Malbranchea zuffiana. Next base: position 31,719 of record JARUPO010000018.1, on the reverse strand, counting down.
GTTCCCTCAACTTCACTCCTTTTCTATTGGTCTTCCTGACGCGCCTGATACCAAGGCTGCTCTCGAAGTCGCCCAATTCCTCGGTACGAAGCATTATGCTTTCACCTTCACCTTGGAAGATGGCTTGAACGCGCTGTCCGACGTCATCTACCACCTCGAGACCTATGATGTGACCACTATCCGTGCGTCCACCCCGATGTATCTGTTGAGCAGAAAGATCAAGGCCATGGGTGTCAAGATGGTTCTCAGTGGTGAGGGCAGTGACGAAATATACGGTGGTTATCTGTATTTCCACGCCGCACCGGACAAGAAAGCTTTCCATGAGGAGACTGTGAGACGGGTTAAGAACTTGCACACAGCCGACTGCTTGAGAGCCAACAAGTCGACCTCCGCCTGGGGTCTTGAAGCCCGTGTGCCGTTCCTGGACAAGAAATTCCTTGAAGTTTCCATGGACGTTGATCCGGCTGAGAAGATGATCACCAAGGAGAGGATTGAAAAATACATCCTCCGAAAGGCTTTCGACACCACTGACGAGCCGGACGTCAAGCCTTATCTGCCGGAAAAGATCTTGTGGCGCCAAAAGGAGCAGTTCAGTGACGGCGTTGGATACGGATGGATTGACGCGTTGAAGGACAATGCTGAGCTCCAGGTGACGGATGAGATGATGAAGAACCCGAAGCCCGAGTGGGGTGACGATATTCCTGATACCAAAGAAGGGTGAGTTTCGTACCTTGAAAGGTTTGATGTGCCGAATTGCTGACCGTGCCGGACTTAGATACTGGTATCGCATGATGTTCGACGAGCACTTCCCACCGCACTGCGCCGGAACAGTGCAGCGATGGACACCTACCTGGTCCAAACAAACAGACCCTAGCGGACGGTATGGAAACCTTTCCATGTTATAGTCTTGTCCGACTTGCTAATAGTCCCGTTCCAGTGCCATCGCTATTCACAACGCAAAATACGACAAAGAATAACGTTCTTCTCTTCGTTTTTAGTACCAATGTACTATGATGTTTCCTTGATCAGCGTTCCACTATCATTTCTCTTGTCAACCTTATATCTGGCGTCTGGAGGCTTTCTGTTCTTGGGTCACCTGGACATTTTGGTTGATGCAACTTTGGTTCTAGACAGACAGGATATTTTCCCATCTAGAATAGATAGAAGGGCCTCCGTGCTCCTGACATAGTTAAAAGCAGATTGTCTGATATCTCCAGCTTTTCTCCGTAAACAGTTGCTCTTGTTCAAGATGTCCTCCTCGTTGCGTGCTAAGGGCGGCAATTACATAATCAGCCTTTCTCCGAATTTGGCCGAGGAAAGCGTTGAGATCACATGACTTTTGCCCCACTAAACCCAATTGGGCGGCACCTTTCCGCCAATCAGCGTTGTCAGCTGACCACGATGGCCTAACTTTTCCGAGCGTGTTTTGATCCGTCTCCCCTTCACCCTCCAGCCAATTTGCCCTGCCAATTGAACCAACTTCTGGCATCACCGCATCGCATCAACGCTTCCACTCACCTCAAACCCCCTTTTTCTCTCAACTCTTCTTCACATCTTCTATTTCACCATGGCTGCCCCAGCTGCTTTCAGTGATATTGCCAAGGCCGCAAATGATGTATGTATTCGCATGCAGAGCCATAAGAGTGGCGTGGAGCTTGGAGAATTGGCAGGGAGACTGACACCGGAGAATAGCTCCTGAACAAGGATTTCTACCACACCAGCGCCGGTATGTTTGAAGCTGCCCTCGATTCCACTGCTGTGATTGTTGAATAATAGCTGACAAGGCCATTTCTAGCCAACCTCGAGGTCAAGTCCAAGGCCCCTAATGGCGTGACCTTCAACGTCAAGGGTAAATCTGCCCACGAGGGTCCTATCAACGGATCTGTAAGTCTACAGCCACAAACTTGTTCCTTAACATTGAATCTCTCGCTGACTGGCATCTTCAATTGCAGCTCGAAGCCAAATATGTTGATGCGCCAACCGGTAAAGACCCTTCTCAGTTCCCTATGCGACCCCATCGCAGACAAAGACGTTCCCCCCATTGGAATCCCATCATTGGCATATCGATTAGCCGTTTTAGCTCTTCGACGGGCACATATTTTCAAATTTCAACCGCATTGTTCAGTCATGGTGCCAAGCTAATGTATCGCCCACGTCCAGGCCTCACCCTCACCCAGACATGGAACACTGGCAACGCTCTCGACACCAAGCTTGAGCTGGACAACAACATCGCCAAGGGCCTCAAGGCTGAGGTTCTGACACAATACATCCCCTACTCCAACTCCAAGGCCGCCAAGTTGAACCTCCACTTCAAGCAGCCCAACCTCCATGCCCGCGCCTTTTTCGACTTGTTGAAGGGCCCCACTGCCAACTTCGATGCCGTTCTCGGACACGAGGGCTTCCTTGTTGGTGCTGAGGGTGGCTACGATGTCCAGAAGGCCGCTATCACCAAGTACTCTGCTGCCGTCGCTTACTCTCTCCCCGAGTACTCTGCCGCCATCACTGCCTCCAACAACCTCTCCCTCTTCTCTGCTAGCTACTACCACCGCGTGAACGCTCAGGTCGAGGCCGGTGCCAAGGCTTCTTGGGACTCCAAGTCCGGAAACACCGTTGGCCTCGAGGTCGCCAGCAAGTACAGACTTGACCCCTCTTCCTTCGCCAAGGTATGACTCTCTCTCCTTTCTGCGCTATATAGAGTGATACTAATTGTCTTTACAGGCCAAGATCAACGACCGCGGTATTGCCGCCCTTGCCTACAACGTTCTCCTCCGCCCCGGTGTCACTCTCGGCCTCGGTGCCTCCTTCGATACCCAGAACTTGAACCAGGCTGCCCACAAGGTTGGTGCCAGCTTCACCTTCGAAGGCTAGATTCGCTTTAGGAAACCGGTAACTTGGTAGAATATAATCACGAGCCATCTGTTTCATTACTATATCTCGCCTTGTTATACTTTTTCCGTCGTATTATTCCCCGAAGATTGGTGTGTTAAGAGCATTGCCATGTATCTTATTTCTTAACGCCAGATTGAATGATTGAATTGTACATCTCTAGAACTAGCAATAGCTAGTTTGTTCATGTAAGATTCATTTTCAGAGGACAGTATCTCTACATCCGGGTTTTCAGTGCCAACAATCATACATGATCTTTCTCCCCCGGCGCTTCCTCAACCGTCTTCCTTCCCGGTCGAGGAGGACGCACGGCAGACGCCGGCGTCGGGACCGCAGAATACTGCCTCGGCCGCTCCTCCATCCGCTGTCCCAACCCCGCAACAACCCACGCCCCGCAACAACCCACGCCATCCCAAGAATCCCCAACACAACAAAGAACCGCACAGTCACACCGCTCGACTCCTCATCATACTCCTCGATATGTATACCTCTCTCCCTCGCTTCCTGTTTCGCGCGCTCCAGCGCCACTGCACGTCTATGGCGCCGCCGCGCATCCTCATGCGATTGCGTGCGGAAGTGCGATGTTGCGTTGAAGTGCGGGACTGTATTGTGGTAGAGGAAGGAAGTGTCGTCGTCTGATGAAGCGGAACTAGAGGAGAAAGGCGAGCCCGTGTACGTTTTGCCGCCTCCGCTGGTATGCTCTTGTGCGCGCGCCTGTTGCTCGTCCTGCGCTTGTTGTCTATGTTGGTGTCCCGCGTATCCGCCGTGGGAGTAGAAACTTGGTGGTGGGCCGCGGAATGCGCCGCGTCGTTTACTTAGGCCGGACGGGGGCCGGGAACCGACGTATGAGCCGCGATAAGCGGGTGTGGATGTCGCTGTGGCGGCATGGCGGTGGATGTCATGGTCGCGATCATAACGGGCGCGTTTGGTGGAGTTGGAGAGGGTGTGGTATGCGTTTGAGATGGAGGAAAATTTCGAGGAGGCGTGCGGGTCTTTGGGGTTTTTGTCTGGGTGGTGCGCGAGGGAGAGGGCGTAGAATTGTCTATATCAGCGTTAGGTTAGATGACAGTCTTTTAAGGGAAGGGCGTGGCTTTCCGGCTTACTTTTTGATCTGCTCTGTTGTTGCTGTGATGGGCACATTGAGGATCTCGTAAAAGGTTGGTTCACGGCTTTCTGCGTACAAGCGGGCTGAGGAGGAGAATGCGCTGCTGTTGCGTGGGCGGAGACCTGGCGGGAGGCGAAAGAATCTGGCCCGTGGAATGAGGCATGGCGGGCGATGGGCGCAGAAGGGCATGCCTCATATTAGTTTAGTTTGCATTGAAGATTAGAGAGTCCCTCGTCTAGGAGTGTAGAGCATCACTGCGGGTTGGTTAACCGTCTTTATACAAGTATCGTGAACCGGAAGTCCGTCCAGCTGCACATTACGTAGTTCTGGCAGTGAAGTGCACGTGACCTCGGCTTGAATAAGGGAGACATTTAGGGGACAAACAGGCGTGTTTTACCGACGATACACAGAGAATCGCGCAAATCGCTTCTAGGCTGAATACCTGAGGCTATATATCATTCTGAGATGAGGTGTATTACCACCAATATCCCCACAGAGACGCTCCTAAGGGAGCAGAGTAACGTGGATTATGTAAGATCGTAGAATAACTAGTGCGGTCCCCGCCGGCCTTCGACGAGAATTACGGCGGCTGCTCATGAACGCTCTCCAGTTTCCACATTCCTTCATTCATCCACAGGGAAAGCCTGCAAGTCTGCACCATGGCTGCCCAAGCTGTTCCCGATGTCCAGAAGCTCAGCCGTAAGTAGTAAATCCTCCAACTTCGATCTCCACCTACCCCCGGTTCTTGATCTAGTGGGGCTAATGATTATTTTGCATTGATAGTTGAGGAGCAAGGCGGTGCAACGGCCGCCGCTCAAGGTAAAGCAGCTGCGGCATCAGGAAACGAAGACGTAGAGAATGAAGACTCGGACGATGACAAAGAAGAGGACGCTGCCCAGGAGGGAAGGGCTGCCGCAACTGGTTCGGAGAGCTCCCAACCCGCCCTCGTGATTCCGGGGTCTAACAGGGCCATTATCTAGGAGAGAAGAAAAAGAAGAAGAGAAAGCCAAAGAAGAAGAAGAAGGGCCCTCCAAAGGTCCAGAGCGACCCACCGCGTGTACCACTGACGACCCTTTTCCCAAATAAACAGTTCCCAGAAGGAGAAATCGTGGACTATAAAGATGAGAACGCCTACCGTACCACCAACGAAGAGAAGAGACATTTGGACCGGATGAACAATGACTTCCTGTCGGATTATCGCCAGGCGGCCGAAATCCATAGGCAGGTGCGCCACTATGCGCAGAAGAACTTGATTAAGCCCGGAGCTACCTTGACCGAAATTGCCGAGGGAATCGAGGACAGCGTTCGTCATCTTACTGGTCATATGGGTCTGGAAGAAGGTGACAGCTTGGTTGCTGGTATGGGTTTCCCTACCGGATTGAATATCAACCATTGCGCTGCCCATTATTCACCCAATGCTGGGAACAAGATTGTTCTCCAGCACGGTGATGTGATGAAGGTGGATTTCGGTGTCCACGTCAATGGCAGAATCGTCGATAGTGCTTTCACTGTTGCGTTTGATCCTGTCTATGATCCTCTTCTTGAGGCCGTTAAGGACGCCACGAATACGGGTATCAGGGTACGTCGCCCGTCCGTGTTTTTTAACGACCAGTTATTAATATCAGATTAGGAAGCCGGTATTGATGTCCGTATGAGCGACATCGGCGCTGCTATCCAGGAAACCATGGAGAGCTACGAGCTTGAACTCAACGGCACTACGTATCCAGTGAAGGCAATTCGAAACCTGAACGGCCACACCATCGGCCAGTACTTGATTCACGGTGGAAGCAACGGGAAGAGTGTCCCGATTGTCAAGGGAGGTGATCAAACAAAGATGGAGGAAGGCGAGACTTACGCTATTGAAACCTTCGGCAGTACCGGAAAGGGATACGTGAGGGATGATGTACGTTGTCACGTTGGCTAATGATGGCGTCTCGAGACTGACTATTTTCTAGATGGAGACTTCTCACTATGCCAAGGCCACCGATGCTCCCAATGTACCCCTTCGTCTGTCCTCGGCGAAGAATTTGTTGAACGTCATCACGAAGAATTTCGGCTCGTTGCCGTTCTGTCGCCGATATCTCGATCGGCTCGGGCAGGACAAGTATCTTCTCGGGGTAAGTCTTAGTACCGCATAATATTTATGATTTCTTCTAACATCAACAGCTTAATAACCTTGTCTCATCTGGCCTTGTGGACGCATATCCTCCACTTGTTGATGTGAAAGGCTCATACACAGCTCAATACGAACATGTAAGTTTACAAGGACATGTACCCTTCCGGTCAGTACTGATATGCCTCTCAGACCATCTTGCTACGACCAAACGTGAAAGAGGTCATCAGCAGGGGCGATGACTATTAAACGATACTTTCAGATATGCCCTGGTAATATGGGTTTATCATTATTGTCTTGGAGAAGACAATTCTCCTGTCGTTTTTGCCTTCGCTCCAATGGAGCAGATTAAGTGGAATGAGGGTTATTAGTTACGACCGCACACGGCAGTTCGATACCGAAATGAATATCTATTCTCATGAAGCTTCCTGTGCCTGCTTTGCTTAACGCCACATGTGCCTTACGTAATCATACGCCACTCGCCCCACGTGGGCGGCGTCGGCGTCTGTTCTTCCGCGGTTTCATGATCCTCATGCCACTGGAACAGCTTGCGTCGGACAATTTGGTGTTTACTTCGACACTCCGAGTTGACGATGTTGTCTGCTGTTACATCTCACTAGCTAGTACATACATGTTTCCTTGGGAATTCCTCCCAAACCCGCCACCATGCCGTCAGTCGTAAAGACCGCTGCTGCTGCCAACGGCAAGCAGAAGACGGCGCCATCCCAAGCTCCTCCGCCGCCAAATTCAGTAGAAGACCATTTCTTCTGGACGTATACAGAGGAACCTCATAAATCAAGGAGACAGGCTATCATTAAAGCCCATCCAGAGGTATGCTCATAAGCTCCTTACCCTTTCACCGTTTGAACGCTTGCTAATTCTGTTCCGCCCCTGAAAGGTCCTTAAACTATGCGGAATTGAACCTCTCACGAAATATGTTGTCTTCGGCGTCGTCTCTCTTCAGATCACATGCGCATACCTCTTGCGCAATGCGTCGATGCTATCGTGGCCCTTTTTCTTGACAGCGTACATAATTGGGGCGACGTCGAACCAGAATCTGTTCCTCGCGATCCATGAGATTTCGCATAATCTCGCCTTCAAATCACCGCTTGGAAATAGATTATTGGCTATATTCGCGAATTTGCCAATTGGCCTGCCTTATAGCGCTGCGTTTAGGGTATGTTTGGATCAATGCGAGAAAGGGGGTAAAGTTCATGCTAACTAAACTTTTGATAGCCATACCATCTTACGCACCACAAATCGCTAGGCGTTGCTTCACTTGATACCGATCTCCCTACCGCTCTAGAAGCCGTTTTTCTCGACTCTCTCCTGGGAAAGGCATTCTTCTGCACTTTCCAAATCCTCTTCTACGCCCTCAGACCAATGTTCGTTTATTCCCCGACATTTACGCATATCCATTTTCTCAACATCATCGTTCAATTTTCTTTCAACTTTGCGCTCTATAAACTATCCGGATCGTCTTTGCAACCGCTTTATTACCTGCTTCTCAGCTCCTTTCTCGCCGGCTCCCTTCATCCGTGTGCCGGCCATTTCATCGCGGAGCATTACTTCTTCTCAAACACCAAGTCCGGAACAGAATCCATAGAAGAACAGCGAAATCAAAAGACATCTCAGCAAAACGGCAGCGCGATAACTTCTTCTTCCTCTCCGCTCTCATCCCTTTCACCTCCCGAAACATACTCCTACTACGGACCCCTGAACATTCTCACCTACAACGTCGGTCTACACAACGAACATCATGATTTCCCCGCCATCCCTTGGACCCGATTACACGCTCTACATGATATTGCCAAGGAATTCTACGAGCCTCTCCCCTGCCATCGGAGCTGGGTTTGGGTGATTTGGACATTTATCCTTGACGAGAATGTGGGGTTGTGGTGTCGTGTGAAGAGGGCGCAGGGTGGTCGGATGGTAGGCGGGAAAGCGGTGGACGATAGTGGCTGGAAGGAGAGTGAGATTCAAAATTAGATTGGAATGAATTGGGAAATAGATTGGTATGACTTTTACCCTTTTTCTGGACGCCGGGCTGCGCTGCTGTGTTGTGGCCAGCCTGTGCATTCATTATATTTGATATCCTCGATATACCCAACATGCCCCTATTCTAATTGTTTAATACTCTGCTTGTTGCGCATTTTTATTGATGAGAACATGGCATGTCTGTTGTAATACCTATTTGCCCTTTTCATTCTCTGCTTCCTTTTTCTAGCTTGATGGTTTGAGGCATGCATTAGATCTTCCGGAAAGCCTCCCTTGAGACTTCTCATAGGGGCTGTATATATACGCTTTCGCCACTTTGAACTTGTTTGACAGCACGAGTACAAAAGGCAGGCCATGTTTACATTCAAGAAAGGGTAGAGAAACACAGTACATATTGTTTAATTGTACAATATAAGAAATCAGGTATCATTTCAATGAAAAGCACCACTATACACCACCAACCAACCCAGATCCAGCAGAGAAGGGTCACATGAAGTCATGAGTTAGCAAATTGTCAAATTTTATTTATAGATCCCATCCGCAAACTTCTCAGTATCGAAAAATCGCGCGGTAATGGTATTTCCGTTGAAAATGCGGCCCTCGAGAGCGTTCACGGCCTACACGGCAGGTTAATATAGCGGTGGCATCAACTGAGACTACAGGTTACTCACCCGCAAGGCAGAAAGCTGATTTGTAAATTTGACAAAGACCGGGATTGGCTCGTCGCTATTTCGATCGATGAACACTCGTTCCACGCGGCCATACTGCATAGTGTCAGTTTCATGACTTGCGAGGATTTGACGGAGATATGGGCAGTACCTTTTCGTTACATTCATCACCAATCTCCTGCATTAAGCCACCGTCTCCAGAGTCAAGTTCCGAATCCAAATCCATACCAGCTACCATTCCATGCAGGATCACAACGTCGCTCATGGCTCCGAATTTACCTTCTTCTTGCTTCTTCTGCTTCCCACCTATAATTTTACCGCGTCCGCCGGGCGTAACGAATCCACCCCCTTCAGAATCGGGTTTCTTCTTCTGTTTCTCAACCTTAACTTGCAGAGGTTTAACGATTCCAGATCCACTTGCGCCTAGTCCTGAACCTTTTGTCCAGCCGTATTTTGTGAGTAGCCTCTCTGCAAATCCCTTCTGGCCAGGCCGGAGTGAACGCGGGGCTTCGCCATCTGCCCCATCCTCGACTGGTTGCTCCTCGGCGAAAGTGGCTTCAAGTTCAGCCTCCGTCGCAGGAATATCTTCCGGTGGGGGCGGTAAAGCGTATCTCACGGGTGGACGAGATATAGTCGCTGCAGAATATGCTGCACTCGAGACAGGAGGCTGGGGCGGTGTCGTGTCTGAAACGGGGGGTGGTGGTGGTGGTGCGGCATCAACCCTCGGTCCTTGATTCGTATTCTGACTCAAACGCAAACGTCTTGTATAGGCATCTTCCCCAGTCTGGTCATCAAGTAGAGGAGCTGCAGGAACTGGCGTGGCTTCACTAGTGGCAGAGCTTGGGTGGGACGGTTTCGGAGGCAAGTCATTGAGATTAGGAGGCGGAGCAAATTGGCTTGGAGGAGCAAATCGTTCTGAACATAATCTTAGCAATGTAGATACCCTGGGCTGGGGGAAAGGCTCACTATTCATTGTCCGCCTGGAATACTCCTCTTCACTGTCCAGATCGCTACTCGTCCGCCTTGCCATTCGGTGAGCGTATAGACGGTCTTTCCATTCCCGAACTTCCCTTATCTTCTCATCACTATGTTTATACTCGTCGTAGCTATTCGGTCTAGAAGGATCGTAGATATCATCCCAGTTCTGGGGCGCCGCTTCAGCTTCGCGATTCTTCTTGCGCTTTTTCCGACCACCACGCTGCCGCTTTTCTCCATAGAATCCATTCACATCATCGTCGTCCGCAGTGGCCCAATCTGCTATACTCGTCTTTGCTGGAGGGCGAGCAACACTAGCTCCGGCCGGAGCATTCTGTGGTCCAGGGCTGGAGGAAGCCGGAATAACAGGGGGCTTCGGAACACCGGGCGTCTTCGCCTTGAGTTTCTGCGACGCTAATTGGGGTCTCTTTGTTGGCTGGAACCGTAGAGACGCTGCACAAATGAGAACCGGAACAACCCAGTGGTAACAAGTGAGCAAATCACATCGGCAAAAGTATATGAAGGTGGCTTAACGGGTGTTGGGAAGGATAGATGATCTACCGGCACTTATTTGCTGCTTCTTTGAAGCCGCGTCATCTTGCTGTGGTTCGTTTTCTGTCGCTGCTGGCTTGAAGACCACTGGCGCACGGGAGATGGTGCTGGCGGAAGTGCCTTCTGAAGGGTCGAGTAAGTTGGCGTACAGCGACATACCCCCCTTTGCGGGAGTTGGCTGGGCTGCCATTATCGAAGAGAATCAGTCCAGTAAACGTCGTCGTGGGTACTCCGTAGGATCAAAGATGACAGTGGAAGACGTCCTGCTGCGATGTTTGCCGTCAAGGATGAAGCCCAAAACGCAAGTCGCATGCGGATCAGTTTGCACTGTTTGTCTTTAGTCATCGGTGAATTGATTATCCGCCGTTACCCCAGCATTGCGTCATCCCAGTTAATTCCTCGGCAATCCAATATCTACATCGACAAAAGGAGGAACGCAGCCCTGGCGGCCTTGTACATATTTGTTTCACGCACATATTCTTATTCTGTTTTGTATATTTTCTTGACCTGGTTCACACATGTACGCCATCATGTCAACATTGGCCAATTCCTTCTCCAGCGACGGCGCAGAGACCGCCATCATCGTTCCAGGCAAACCAGAGCCATTGAACGTTAGCTACCGACGACTTCACGCAGATATTATCGCATTTCAGACAAGGCTTGCTGAATTGGGAATTGCCCCACAAGCAGCCGTTTCAATCGCCCTGCCGAATTCCTATGAATTCATCGTCTCCTTCCTAGCGACATCATGGCAGCGGGCGATTGCAGCACCTCTTAATCCTGCGTATAAGCAGGATGAATTTGAGTTTTATATTGATGACCTGAGTTCGGCGCTGGCGCTGGTTCCTCGGGGCTCGTACGCTAAGGAGGGCCCCGCTGTGAGGGCGGCGAGGAAGTATAAGGCGGCCGTTGCCGAGTGCTATTGGGATGGAAAGGAGGTCGTTTTGGATGTAAAGGAATTGGGCAAGCTGGATGGAAAGGGGAACCAAAAGATAGAGCAGGCCCAGCCTGATGATATTGCTCTGGTTCTTCATACCAGTGGAACCACGGGGAGACCTAAAGCTGTAAGTCTACTCTGTGATATATCTGATCTAGCAGTACTAATGATATCATTTAGGTACCACTCACGCATAAAAATTTGACAAGAACGATGAGTGAGTAATGATTCTTCAATTATGCCATTATCTTGCTAACCTATTCCATAGAGAACATTCAGGCCACATACGCTCTCAATCCAAGAGACAGAACTCATCTCGTTATGCCACTTTTCCACGTCCATGGATTGCTAGCTGGCTTCCTCGCTCCGCTGCTCTCAGGGGGCTCCGTGATCGTCCCTCTAAAGTTCTCTGCCTCCGAATTCTGGTCCGATTTCATCACGTACAAAGCGAACTGGTACACCGCCGTGCCCACCATCCACCAGATCCTTCTTCTTAACCCTCCACCGGCCCCCGTGCCACAAATTCGCTTCATTCGCTCCTGTTCATCCCCGCTCTCACCAAAGACATTCCACGACTTGGAGAAGACGTTCAATGCCCCCGTTCTTGAGGCGTATGCCATGACTGAAGCAGCGCATCAGATGACCAGTAGCCCACTGCCTCCTGGAAAACGTTTACCAGGAAGTGTCGGAATTGGCCAAGGTGTCGATGTCAGGATCCTTGATCTGGAGGGGAATGAAGTCCCGCAGGGGTCCGAGGGCGAAATCTGCATCCGTGGGGAGAATGTTACAAAGGGCTATCTAAACAATCCCGAGGCCAATAAATCTTCTTTTACGAAAGGTGGCTTCTTCCGAACCGGAGATCAGGGAAAGAAAGATAAGGACGGCTACGTTTATATCACGGGGAGGATCAAGGAACTGATCAATAAGGGCGGAGAGAAGATTAGCCCTATTGAGTTGGATAATGCGATCGCGCACAATCCCCGCGTTGCCGAGGCGGTGTCATTTGCTATTCCTGACAAGATCTACGGCGAAGACATTGGAGTTGCTGTGGTGCTTAAAGAGAAGGGGAGTATCACCGAAGATGGATTAAGGAAGGAGATTGCTGCCAAGGTGGCCAAGTTCAAAGTCCCAAAGAAGGTAAGTCGTGCAAGTAACATGGCCTAGGGATATGCTAATATTGAACTCGTCCGGCAGATCTGGATCCTTCCTGTAATTCCGAAAACCGCGACAGGCAAGTCTGCCTTTCATTTTCACCTATAACGGACCTAGAGCCAAGCTAACTTTAATACAGGTAAAATCCAGCGACGCAAAGTGGCCGAGGCAATGCTCAAGAAAGAGACGCCTTCTCCGAAATTGTAAACTGTAATAGAGAATCAGGTGCTTCGCCTTGGTCGACTCGCAGATTCCAGTATACGCAGATATAGAGGTAGCCTGAATTGTTAGGGTATATTCCTCCATAACTGGCTGAATTGCTACATCACTCGCAAGTCGTCGCATCTATTTGCTCACATTGATAGCACAGCGGAACTACATCCATACAATAGATAATCAGTAAGATGAATAGATGGGTCAACTTGCTTTACCAGAAGCAAAGGCAGTAAACGGATTTACCGGAATAACCTGGGCCTGCACCACCCAGTTAGCATTCAATCACCCAAGAGCCGAGGAAAGCGGGAGTACTTACGTTCTCGACATCCCACACTCCAGACGTGCAATAGATATCTTCAGAGAGCGTCTTACGAACCTCCTCCTCCGAATCGGCACGCACAATCAGTGCACTGCCCTTCATGGCTGGTGCCTCGCCCTCTCTGGGGTGATGCTCGAGGATAGCGCCTGTTCATTTCACTGTTAGGAAATAGTTCACCCGTTGCATTTGTTTGGTATGAACCTACCCCCCAGCTGAAGGAAGCCAGACTCAATGACGGGTCCGAGACCCTTGAGATGGGTGCTTAGGGGATATTAGCATTGATACAAATAACCCGAGTCCGAGGATTGTGCCATTCAACGAAAGGAATCTGCAGATGTATCCACTTACTCTCGAACCTCGACTCGCTTTTCCCGCATCCCAGCCTTGTCCTGCACGATGACCAACCACTCAGGCTTCTTCGCTGCGGTCGCCATGATATATCGAACTTGTGGACGAATTGAGAATGGAGAAGAAGAAGAGCCAATTACGGGGCGCAGGGTATTAAATTTTTGTTGAGTTGTTGTCCGACAAAGAAGTTGTGAAGCTGTTCGGTATGAAGCAGCGGCGAAAGTCATGGTTGGTGGGGGGCCGGCCGGCGGTTTTTATACAGAGGAATGGCGGATGCGCGATGCCAAAGGCGCGGACCGGTGTTACTTTAGATTTAAATATGGAATAATGGCTGTCGACCGGGTCTCACGAGGAAATTGGCGGTCTTTGCATAAAAATAGTATGGTGTTCATATAATATGATGATCCGGGAATACGCTGATTGCAAGCGGCCGGCCTTTTCACCGTAGAATGATAAGTCAACCTTTAATAACGGGATCTCAACTTCTTCTTCCTGGCAAGTGGCAGGCTTCTCATGCTGTTTATGTATCTGGCCGGGCAGTTTGTAATGTGGCACTCCGCTGAAACTTTGACGGTGTCATCCGCAGGGCGCAACCGACCGGGCTTTTATCATTGTTGCTTGGCCCCCGAGTTACTCGGGATCTCAAGATGCGGTCCGACAGGGCCGGCTTCTACATTCTAACACCGTAACACCGACTCTCGGAAGACCTGAAACCTGCCATCAGAGTAGGTAGCCAGGTCTACTTTGCTAGCAATATTTCCCTCGTCTGGCCTGTAAAAGAACATGCGGAGAGGCTTTTCATGCTACTAGAGCTGAGTCATACGTCAACCAGCATCAGTGGTGTAGCGGTAACATATTTGCCTTCCAAGCAAGTGCTCGGGGTTCGACTCCCCGCTGATGCATTTTCTTTTTTCTTTTTTTTTTTTTTCAGCTCCTACGGAGTACATCACCGCTAGATAGAGATTCAGAGTGTCTGTGACAGAATACATCTGAAATTGAATCTCTATGCATAGACAACCTACTCACTCATCCAGCCTTTCTCTCTCCACTCAACTCCGCTCTCATACCTCATTATTATCCACACAAGAAAGAACTGAAAAAAACGAAAATAAAGAATGGAGAAGATACAAGGAAAGCGGCTCAGGCATGGCGGTGGGGAGGAAATAAGCCTGCTGGCCGAAGAATTGAACACAAGGGTGGGAAAAGATAAGGGGTTGAAAGGCAGGATATAAAACAGTGTGCGGACCCTGGCGAAATGCTCATGGCAGGGTAAACCGGCTCAGTGGAGTAGATGCCGTGATGTATAGCATGTAAACCACAGCACGATGACACGTTATTCCCCCAAGAAGGAAAAAGACCCAGGGGACGAAGAAGGTATGAAGACAGAAGGTAAGAGATTCTCCAAGTCGAAACAGTAGATTCTATAACACCAAGTTAAGAAATGAAGAACAAAATACATGATTCCCTAATCCCGGGGACGCCGTAAAATTATAGATAGTAAAAGAAGAAGGCAAGAAAAATAAAAAGGCTGGATAAAAACACACAATTCGAAACTTGGAGTGAGAAAGGCTTCCCTGAGGCCTGGAGAATTAGATGGACGATTCAGCTGCTGAGTCCAGGTCGTGAAACTCTGCCTGGTCCTGGGACCGCTGGCTGAACATGTCGGTCTCATGTTGACGGGTGAGATAGTTGACGCCCAATAGGGAGTCGCGGGGCTGAAACTGTACAAGGAGTAATCATGCAGCACCGATGCAGGTGATTCGCCAGAAGTAATAGCACTTAATATGCTTTCCGACCACCAAGATTGTTAGACTTTTCTTCCGTATCAACGTGCCAGACGACGTAGTTTGGCAGTCCGACGACTTGGTATCCCGCGCGTTTCGCCATCTTTGCGAATCCCTCGGTCTCGGCTTGGTTTTCGAAAGCATAGCAGGGGAAATTGATGCCTGTGGAGGGACAATTAGCACTGCTGACATAAGTAGGTAGGGAAATGCCGCACCTGCACGGTGAACATCCGCCTTGACAACGATGTTGACTCCGCCAATTCCATCGAGTTCCATTTCTTCATCCTTGTTCTTCCTCCAGTCACCATGCTTGACGAGATAATCGCGGCCGGTATCGAACTCCTTGTATCCTTCGACGAGAATGGTGTCTTTGTCTAGAGTGGCAGCAAGCTTCCGGGCCTTGTCAGATTCTCTCCAAGAGTTGTAATCGACTAAATCGCCATTAGTATAAGCTTAAGAACTGCTGGAGACGGGTAGTAGACGCACATTTGCCTTCAATATCACGCCCATTGGCATCATAGCGGTGGAACCAAATATCTACCAAAGCTGTTAGCACGTCGAATACAAATGTCCAGACGAGAACATACTTGGAACTAAAATATCTTTATTATGGGCAACGAAATCTTCGATAATCTTCTTCGGACTATCGACTATATCCACATCACGCCAGTAGACCCAGGAATGGTCTGGCTTCAGGGTAGAGCTGAGCAAGAAATTTCTCGCCTTTCCCATTGCCTTTCGACGTGGAGCCTGAGCTTTGTATCCGTGCTTTTCTTCAACTTTCATGTCGAGCGTGACCCCAAAGTCCTTTTGCACAATGGTTGCGCTGCGGAATGGCACATTGCCGGTCATGCCCTGCACGCGCTCCAGCTCAGCAGCCAAAACTGCGAGGGTGTCGTCGGTGGAATCGCCAACGAGGAAACCCAAGTCAATCAGCTCGTGAGGGTAGGTAAGTTCGTAAAGGAGATCGAAGTATTTGGGGAGGAATTGTCCGGCGTTGCGGAGAGGAGTCAGGATGAGGATACGTTCCTGGTTGGAAACGGCGTTGGGGGTAGCTTGGATGACATTGAGATCGACATTATGGATAGTGCTGGCATTAACTTCGTATGGCTCATGGTGGTTGAAGACGACTGGGGTCTGGAGGTGTGCGTGCCAATCCACCATCTCGTTGGCCGTCATTTTATTCGGTGGTTTCGACGGTCCAAAGCAATAGAAACTGAAAAATGGCGTTCAAGTTAGTTCATGTAAGCGCATATCAATATGTGAACGAGCAGAGTAACGATCGAATTTGATCGCAACAATTGAGGGAATTTTGATCCTTGGATGAAAAGCATGATCGTACCTCTGCATTTCAGACGCCGAGCGACTGATACCGCGCCATAACAGGAATATCAATGCCGTAGCTACGACGGAGAATATGAAGCGTGGACGCGATATCAACGAGATTACGGCCCTCCACGGCGGTAACCTCGCCTTGGTGGACTTCCAAGAAACACCACCTTTGGGGAGCAACATTGTCGTAATTCGAGTATTAATAAGATCGTAATCGAGCGGGAAAAGAAAGGTAGTTTCGTCAAAAATTCAAGAAGGACAGCTCAACAGGGCAGAAAACGTAGCCCCCTGGAGGATCTCCCAAGTGTCCCCCTATCAACGCCAGCACGACTCGTCGCGGTTTAATTCCTTTGGTCTTGTCTCGTAGAGCTGGATCGGATAATGTCGATGTAGAAAGGTATGCCGCTCTGGAGTTTAATGGACAAAGTTAGCTAGAAGATAATTTGAGAAGCCAGCATCGCACGTCCTTCCTCACCTCACAGTTTAGAGGACAGCCAAGCCGCCAATCATGGCAGAATGAAGAAAAGAAAACAAGATCAACGAGCGGACGGCGGATACGCTGGAAGAATTGAGTGTGAGAGCGAGATGGTTCCCACGGGTCGAAAGGGGTTGGTTGGTCTGGTGGAAGAGGAGAACCTGGAAATTTTGCTGGTTGGTAAATCCTAAGACTCGCAGCAATCTTATTTGGTGGTGGTCGATGGGCTGCGGGTTAGGGGGAGTCAGAATCCACGTGACCACGCCAAGCTCTCTGCAACGATGTCAAACTACGGAGTAATCACGGAGTATGTACTATGGAGAGCAAGAGGATTACAGATAGATCGATAGAACGGCGCGAATATGATGGATTATTACGATACAGCGATACCAAATAAACACACTGACCACATATTGGAGTCTTTTGCAAATGAAACAATACAACTGAGTGTCCGAGCTAAAGAGACAGAGCAATCAAGGAAACGCATTATTGCACCAGACCCTTAGAGAACAAGACCAAGAGCACTGCCGAGGAGAGCCAGGAAGGTAACGCCGGTCGGGACGTAGGCAGAGGGGTTAGCAGCGCCGGATTTGGTTGGGTCGGCGCCGGAACCGCTGCGTGTGCTGGTGGGGTTTTCCTTCTGGGGGTCTTCGACCTCGGAAATGCAAGTATACTTGCCACCGACAATCTTGCCCTTGAAGTCGTCATCAAAAGGCTTGCAGGAGACGTTGCCGGAGCTCTGCAAGTTGAATTTGCCGCCAATCTCCTTGACCTTGGGAACTTCGACCCTACATATTTTGTTAGTACAACACAAGGTTATGAGATATCAAGTATGAACATACTCAGTGAAGTTGCCGCTGAAATCAAAAGTGCCGCTGATGGTGGTCAACTCGGGAGCGCCCTTGAACTTCTTAAGAGCGGTGTTGTTGGCAATTTGGAAAGCACCCTTGACCTTCTCCAAGGAAGGAAGGGAGATGTTGGTCAGAGCGGAGTTGTCGTTGAAGACGATGTCCCCAGTGCTAGTCAAGTTCGGGGCAATGAAAGATTCAAAGTAGTTGGAGTAAAATCCGAGCAAGCCCTTGGTCTTCTTGAGAGATGGAAGTTCGACGGTGCTGGCATTGCGGAAGGTCATGTTCAACGCATCCTCGAGGTTGGGGAATTTGATCTTGAGGTCAAGATGGTTGGCAGAGAAGCTAACGTAACCCGTGGCATTGGTGATCTCATTAACATTGACCTCAGTCAAGTGGCGGTTGTTGGTGATTTCCATGTCGCCAACGGTCTTGAGCTCGATGCCCTTGAGGGAGGTCAAATCTGTGTTTGTAATTCGGACGCGACCAGCCTTGCTGACTCCCTTGGTGAAGGAAAGGCTTTGGAGCTTGGGCAGGGCCTCGAAGTTGAGAGTATCGACCTCGGTCAAGGAGTCGAATTGCAACGAGAAAAGCTGAGTGAGGCCGCTGAGCTCGAAAGCATCGTCAATGGTGGCGAGCTTAGGAGCAGAGATTCCCGTGACGTTGGAGGCACCCTCAGAGCTGAGTTTACCCTTGATGCGCTTGACACCATCGATGGTGATTTCACCTTCAGCCTTCTTCGAGATCACAACGTCGCCGTCGATGGTCGAGCAGGAAGAGAGCTTGGAAGCATCGCCCTGGTTCTGGATTTCTTGTTTACCTTCGCAATCGTCTGCGACAGCGAGGCTGGCGATGGCCAAAGCCGGGAGGAGGAACTTGGTGAGGATTGCCATTTTGGATAGGACGAAGACGATGGTCGAAGCTATTAAAAAAAGCAATCAAGTCAGGTTGTGTTAAGAATCAAATATGAGGGGTGGTCATTTAAAAGTCAAGTGGAAGTTTGCGTTTGTGTGAAGAGGATAGTCACAGAGTTGCTGTGCAACCACCAGAGTCACAATCCCACAATACAACTCCCGAGAGAACACGAGGAGAGTCCGTTAATGTTGACTTACCAGTCGAGGTTAGCTAAATGACAAGTGGAAAAATTCGATATCAACGCGAGATGCGAAGAGTTGGATAACAAATGTCGCAGGCTAATCGAGCAAGTTTGTTGTTGATATGTGAAAGTCCCAAGTATTAGAAAGTGATAGGAGGCGAGAAGAAGAGACAGGCAGCTTCCCAACGGTCTCGATGATGGAGAAAGAAGAAGAAGATGACGCTCCAAACGAGAGACAAGAAAGAATCAGCAGCAACGAGCGAAAGAGAGAGCGAGAGCGAGACAGGAGGAACCAGGTTTCAAGGAGAAAAGAAGGAGCGGAGACAAGGAGGGAAATTAAAGCCACGGTTCGGAGGTGGGTACCAGATTCGGTCTTGTTCCTGTATTGTAACTCGGACTAACTTTGATGCGGTCTTTTTGGGCCAGCTGAGCGGGTGACAAACACTGCCAACCTTGGAAATCTTGGAACACTGGTGTAACAGCTGCGTAATCTATACACTTATTCGGGACTAGCCGTTTCCGTTCCTTGGTTTAGCGTGGTTGGGTTGTCAGGAACGAAACACAGATCCGCGCTAGTAAAATTGACTTCCTGCCAATCGTGGCTGCAGAAATACCACCTGGGCTGGATATCTTACGACTCTTGCGTATCGGGATTTCCACTGACGTTCCCACTTGGGCACCTCGCCTGCTCATAGTCTGTCTTAAATGATGGGTCTCGCCTCGGCAACGCTGAGACTTCATCCATCACGACAACAACAGCTGGAAGATCCTCGACTGTTCAAGGGGCAATAAACGTGAAACAGGCCATCCTCTGGACATCGTCGACAACAACATTCTTGATCCCGTCTCATGTTGAGAGGCCCAATCCGAGCACGGCGGCCGGACGATCGGCTCCCTGGTCCTCAAGCCACGGACGCCATCGTGTCGATCTGATGACGATTCTGTCCCTCACCTTGCATGATTGAAGCTCGCGCCAGCCCTGGGGTCCTGGGGATGAAACAACAGCTGTGGCAGAGTGCCTTTGCGCTCTTTGATATCGAAGGAAGGCCTTTATAAAAGTGAATGATCAGGAATCAGCAAATTCAGTGAACAAAACGGAGCCCACGCCCTTATTCTCCCAGGCGAGGCTTGATATTGGTCCAGCATGTATTTCGATGTGAACCAATCTTTGGACCCAATGTGTTTCTCATCTTGCTGCACGGCTAATGCATATGATCCGGGACTGGAAATACAGGCGTCGGACGTGGACGACCTTCACCCCATCCGAGACCGTGAAACGGAATGGCATCTTATAGCTCAAGCATAACGTCCAGCAGTCTTGAATTCTACCCTCTGAAGCTTCTCCCTTCCTCTTCATGAGCTCACTGAAGCCACCAACCAACAGGAATTCGCATTGGCAAATACAAAACGTCCTGATCGCACCAAAGCTATTCAATATTAAAGCTTCATGTCCCTGTCCTCGGCCCTGCTCACTGTCATGTCAGCAGCTATACAAAATATAATACCACCAAAGTACCCATTGACGCTCAACTGAAAGGAAACTGACGATTTCGAGACAGACGCTAAAGAGGTCTGGATATGCTGCCCAAGCCCCTGAGATTGCAGCCTATATTCCCAGACTCATCGCTCAATGGACTCATCTAGCGCGAGACCTCTCCGTTCTCAACCTCTGTATCTATCCAGTGAACTGTTTAATCATGTTGGCCATGGTGCCCATTTTAAAGTTCAATTTAGGGCGCGCGGCGCGTCGTTCCGTCATTATTATTAATCTCTCGATACGAACTTTCCTGGTGGTTTCTGGGGAGACGAGGAGTCATGTTGTTGAAGAAAAGATGGAATAAATAGTCGCTGGAGGTCGAGCATAATGTTCTGTGATTAACTAACCCATCACTGTTGTTTTGCCTCATTTCTCGAGGCCAATATATTGCCCTGGTTTCCTGGAAACTCTGTATGAAACGATCGGCTCGTCAGTGGTTGGCACGACTGTCAACCCTCCCAATGGCTCCCAGACGATCTGCTCGTGTCAGTGCTGCGGCGCAAAAGGTATTAGAAAAGGCAACAGAAGGCAACAAAGTCCTAGAGAACACAACATCTAGCAATAGGGTTACCAAACCCACCGCGAAGCCCAAGAAAGGCACCACGGCATCGAAACCGAGAAGGAAGAAAGAAGATACGGTTACTGCCAACGGTGTGGCCGCTGCTCTTGAGGCGGCTGAGTTCAAAGTCCCAAGCAAGCCTCCATCGACACCCAAACCGCGAAGTCGAGCTCGCAAATCTCAAGCAGATACCACCCCACCACCAGGCATCCCGGATATCTCAATCTCACGAACAACCACGCACCCCTGTCCCTCTACCCCAGACCTCAATCGCCCCGTCGACCCTCACCGCACAACCGCAACCCTCATAACCCCTCATGGCTCGCACATCACCGCCTACCCACGCACCGCCGCCGAAGCCTCCCCGTCCAAAACGGGCCTCCCCCGCCCCACCACGACAACAGGAAACATCCTCCAACAGGGCCTCGCACATCTAATCAGCGTCGACCCCCGGCTCAAACAGGTGATTGAGAAGTGTCCTGATCCGCCGTTTGGGCCGGCGGATCTGGAAGAGGACGTTGATCCGTTTCAGGCGCTGGCGAGTGGGATCATAGGACAGCAGGTTTCGGGGGCGGCGGCGAAGTCGATTAAGAGGAAATTTGTGGCGTTGTTCAACGGGGGAATCACTACTGATGCTGCCGAGACGGAAGATAACGGCGAGAGATATGATATGGAGAGCAAGTTCCCTACGCCGGAAGTGGTTGCGAAATATGATATCGCGACACTGCGTACGGCGGGACTGTCGCAGCGAAAGGCAGAGTATATACAGGGGCTAGCAGAGAAATTTGCGAGCGGCGAATTGAGTGCGCGCATGCTGCTGACTGCTACTGATGAGGAGGTGTTGGAGAAACTTATTGCCGTCAGGGGACTGGGGAGGTGGTCTGTGGAAATGTTCTCCATGTTCGGGCTTAAAAGGATGGATGTATTTTCCACAGGGGATCTAGGGGTTCAGTAAGTTTCCAGCCATCTTCCCATTTGTTTCTGGAGAAACGGTCTCATATCTAGTCTTTTGCAGGCGGGGAATGGCTGCTTTTATTGGTCGAGACGTCAGCAAACTCAAGGCCAAGGGAGGCGGGAAGTTCAAATACATGGCTGAGAAGGATATGATTGAGATCGCGGCGCCGTATTCTCCATATAGGTATGCAACTTTTGAAGTGGTCGATATTCGGTTCTAACTATATGTCTTTCAGGAGTCTGTTTATGTGGTACATGTGGCGATGGGAGGACGTAGATGTAAGTGTCATGCAGAATATATAATATACACCCGAGATACCCGCCTTAATTTTGGAGCTTGGATCGAAGACCTTTGTTGTACGCCGATGCGCTGTGATATTTGTCGAAATATTTGAACACATTGATAGAGGAGTTTTGTAAATCTTCCAACTGCCAAACGTTGCAGAACGCAATACCTGTACATAAATCTAATAAGACAGTTTCAACTGCTCTCCTCCCATCTCCCACCTCTTCCGTTGCATCCGTCTCTGGCTGGTATTCCCGCCAGTCTCTCTATATCCCCATCCTTTCATACCCCGCCTATCTCTTGAGAACCAGAGAATCCAAATCCTCACGCTCTTGCTGCTCGCGCTGAATCTCTTCGATTAACGGTTGGAGGTAGGGTTTGTCCTGGATAAAACAAAATATCAACAACAAGCACTATGATATATATCGGGGAATTCTTGGAATCGTGCGACTAACCTCCGATGGCTTGGTCCATTCCTCTTTGGGGAGGATCTGCTGCTGCAATGAAAGCTGTGCGGAAGGGAAGATATATCAGTTACTGCTTCGACAAGTCGATATGTTTCCTTTGTTCAAACACACCTGGAAAGCGCGGCGCAAGCGGTAGATACGGTCATAGGCCTCCTTTGGCGGGAGTCGCTTAAGGGCGAGGAGGGCGTCCTGGCTTTCTTCGGGGAGCAGATCATCGTATCTGTTGGAAAAGCCAATTGGCGTTAAATTTCCTCCCTTCCAATTCTTCAACGCCCCCAATGCACGTTGGCGCAAATTCGTAATAGCTAGAAGCGCACCTGAGACCCAATTTCCTGTATCCTGCAGCATTGACATACCAATGGGACACGGGCAGCATCATCCGCTTGACCCATGGCACCTGGAAGGCTCTGTCGAAGACTTTGGCGATCGACATGACGAGAGATGGCGGGCGGCGGGACGGAAAAGCGTCCGGGAAAAAATGTTCCTATCGATCAAAAGTATCTGCAACTGCGGCGGACAATTGCCTCAGCGTAAAGTAATTCTGGCGTCGGGACAGCGGGTTGCTGTTTTGTTTCGATGTTGGTCGGTGGTCGAGGTTGGAGGTTTGGCTCCGGCTTGGTGGATGTTGTGGAAAACCGGAGCTCGGACCAGGTCGGCGAGGCTTAACCGTCTTCGGTGGTGGTCGGCATCTCGTGACCCAGCGACGATATCCAAGGAAGATATTTCTGGTTCCCGCTGCCCTTTTTCCTCCCTGTGCAACTGTCCACTTCACTCTTCTTTTTGGCTGGTTTGGCTTCTGTCTCTACGATACGGATACCTCTGCCACCCTCACGAAAATCGCGCGCATCCTCGCCTTTTTGCATTCTCATCAGCTGTTCCGGAGTATGGGAAGAGCCGACTGATAGCCTCCACTGCTCCCTCCCGGAGCTGCGAGGGCTCAAACCCCGCAACCACTGTTACAAAGCACACAGGGCGATTAACAGCGGCTTACTGTGGATTAGGGAGTACGGTACCTTTCTATCAGAGTAAACGACCACTTTATCCGGCTCTTACTCTATTTTTCCAAGGTTATATCGGTCTTGGATGGGAGATTGTGCGTCTCTTCGAAAACCAGCATCCATGAAGCGTCATTGAGTGATAGGAAGTGAGATCCTGCTCAATCAGCCGCCAGCCATGTCTCCAGGCAGCGTCAACCCACCCACATCAGGTTCCAAGCCTCAGCAGCAGATCTCACACTCACACCCTAATCCGTCCACGCCGGCTGTCTATCCAAACGCTAGTCCGCCTCCGGGTTCTTCCTTTTTGACCAGCGCGCAGATCTACTCTACTCGCGTGCCACAGGCATATGTTACACCATTTTGCGGAGCTGGTGCGGGGATCGCTTCGGGAATCATAACCTGTCCGTTGGACGTCATCAAGACCAAGTTGCAGGCACAAGGAGGATTTCAAATTAGGCGGCATGGCAAGTTGGTCGAATCGGGTACCCTGTATAGGGGTATGATAGGGACTGGGAAGGTGATATGGCGGGAAGAAGGCGTGCGGGGTTTATACAGGGGACTGGGCCCGATGCTGCTGGGTTACTTGCCAACTTGGGCCGTGTATTTGACGATTTATGACCGGTCGAGGAGATATTTCTCTGAGAGGACAGGTTTGTTCGACAATGCAAGTTGGAAGGGAAGGCGCATCTGCTAACAGGCGGTAACAGACAATTGGTGGTTGGCTCGAGGCTATGCGTCCCTGACAGCGGGCGCATGCTCGACGATCGCCACAAACCCGATATGGGTCATTAAAACGAGGCTCATGTCTCAAAATTCCCGACCCTCAACGAACGGGTATCAAGCCCCATGGTACTACAAAAATACTCTCGATGCTGCTCGCAAAATGTATACCAGCGAGGGTCTACGAGCATTTTATTCGGGCCTCACTCCCGCTCTTCTCGGTTTATCTCACGTTGCTATTCAGTTTCCTCTGTATGAATATTTTAAGATGGCGTTCACAGGGTATGGCATCGGCGAACATCCGGACGCAGGAGATTCCCAGTGGGTCGGTATCAGTGTGGCTACCTTCCTCAGCAAAATATGCGCCAGCACAGCTACCTATCCCCACGAAGTTTTACGCACCCGATTGCAAACCCAGCAAAGGTCGATGCCTGCCCACTCGCCTGAAGGGATTGCCTTTCGCGGCGCTCTTGACCATGGTCGTCCCCCTGGCCATGGCGCCGGCGCATCTTCTTCTGATGGGATGCGCAATCAACCGCGATATCAGGGCGCGATCCGCACGTGCCAAATGATCTTGCGCGAAGAAGGTTGGCGCGCCTTTTATGCCGGTATTGGGACGAACCTGTTCCGCGCTGTGCCGGCTGCAATGACCACGATGTTGACATATGAATACTTGCGGAATATCGTGCACTGGGCACAGCACGAAGGCGAAACGGCATTACTTGCACAGCGTGAAAGCACCTCGTACTGAGGAAATCCTGCTGTCGAAACGGCATATTTTATATATGCACCCGCAACAACGACATTTGACGAGTTACCAGCGAGATATTATGAATCGCGATCGATAGACGGCGCTGCCTTTTTTGAAGATACCAGCGCTAATACCCTTCATTTCACAGGCCAGACCTTTGAACGGTGAGCCTCCGAATACCACATTCCGTTTCCTTTTGCGCT
The DNA here is from genome assembly GCA_039700045.1 of Malbranchea zuffiana. Taxonomy (NCBI): domain Eukaryota; kingdom Fungi; phylum Ascomycota; class Eurotiomycetes; order Onygenales; family Malbrancheaceae; genus Malbranchea; species Malbranchea zuffiana. Next base: position 6,440 of record JARUPO010000018.1, on the reverse strand, counting down.
TCTTGTCCAGCGAGATTCATTCCCATGGTCTCTGTTGTATTTAGAGCAAAGTGATGTCTTGCATATAGCACAGCGCATCCGGGCGTTTTTTGGGCGTTCCTTTTCGCGAACTGCCAGCGTGTGGAGCTTAGGTCTCTTGCTTTGGTATGAAGGAAGGGGGGAAGACGATTTTTTCTTTTTTTTGTTCCATTTCCTCCTTTTCTTTTGGGATTGGGTGGTGGACTTTTGACGCTTTTTTTAAACGTGCCGGTGTACACTTATGGGAGGCTGGAATGATACCAGAGTGCAATTGTATATACACCTGATGGGAGAGATGAGAATCTACTGTAAAACAAAGCCTGACCACATACAGATGTATCCCCCCTTCCCTTGACATCGTAGGCCAATATGCGGGAATTCCAAGCCCAAAACAGTTTTTCATCAACGCTCTCCATCGTCTCCGCCCCGCCTCGATCGCGGAAGGCCACGTGCAGCCGCGCCCGTCGTTCTGGGAGGAGCGGAAGTCTTGGCATTCTCCCTTGCGGCGCGGATACTCGAGATACAGTATCCGGTGAGGAGGACGGCCATTGTGAATGCTGCGAGGGGCGCGTTTAGGGACTGGTTTGATGTGTTAGTATATACCTATAGCCTAGAGGTGGTTGGTTGATTGAGTGTGGGAATGGGGTGCAGGTAAAAGGGCCGTTTGGAGGCGAGATTTGGCTTGTGAAAAGCAAGGTACTCGGGGGGGCCGGTATTATTGAAAGGGATATGGGTATTGTTCTTTGAGGGTATATCACCTACTCGTCGATTGCGTCCGAAGATTCTAGCTCCCCACCAGGGTTTCTGGGACATTGTGGGATTCCTATAGAGGGTGTGTTAGTTGATGGCAGCTGGAGAAAAGAATGTGGGTATTTGGGTGTGATGCCTTATGAATTCTTTTTTTGGTCATGTTAAGATTGCTGGGAAGTTGTTTGCGAGATGACCATGGGGATGGTCTGTGTCTGACGGGAGATTGTTAAACATGGGAAGAGTCAGAGCTGAGAATTTGGCTGGTGAAAGCTGTTTTCTTTACAGGTGCCTTTGGAGAACCAGATCAATGATTATCGAGGCAACATACCTTGAAGATGAATCTGAATCTACTTAGACAAGGCTGACACTAACTATGAAAGCTGAAAAGGCAAACTAACTATGTTTTCGTATTGATGAACCCTTTATTCTTACTCATGCGCAACCGCAGCATCCTGCGGTGCCCATACGCAAATGATGAACCCCTTCGAGTGCGTTTCCGTCTTGCTACGATGGATCATCGTGAACCCCTTCAAGTGTGTCTTCATCGTACTACGATGGATCATCATGGGCATTGTTCCCTTTCCGGTAAAGAGACGACTCGTCTTCTACGGCCGCTGTGCAAGTAAATTCTTCCAGAGAGCCACCCGGGGATGGACGGAGGAAACCCGACCGCGGCGCTCGACACCAGTGAAGGGGCGCAAAAGGAAGCCATTATTTCAAAAGCTTGTCAAGGGCCCCGAAGAGTTGGATATCGGCTTCGAGGTTCCGTATCGGTTGTCGCGCGTCCTGCACATTGACACGCTCGCGATTATTTGTCGGCATTTACATTTCCAGGACCTTGTCAATTTGAGTCTGGCGTCGAAAGCAATGCATGAGTTGATATTCCCCTCGGGGTTTCGTAAGGAACGGAGACAGATGCTCGCGAAATACCTCTGTAACCCTGACTCCAGAGAGGAATGTGAAGCGTGTGGGATCCCAATATGCAGTGTATGTATCTCCCTCTCAAGCTCAAATGGGAGCAAACCGAAGAAAGAATAAAAACCAGCTAATATCTTGTTACAGGACTGCGAAAACAATTCCTCAGGCAATCACAACAATTATTATGTTGGCCGCTCCCACAAACTCCGCTGCACACCCCGCTGCTCTGACTGTCTCTGGAAATTCAACGAAGTGCGCCCCTACGGCAGCTACGTTGCGAACGATTGCCTCTGCCACAAGTACGGCATGTCCCACAGTCTAGCCGACTATGGCCGTGTGATCCCACGGTCCCTGCACCTGTGTTGGTCGTGTGTTGAGCGAGGCAAAGATGAATTTATGCCGATGATTTTGGAAAATGAGAGACGGCGGATGCTGAGGATTAAAGATACGAGTGGGCTGGAATGTCCTTGTGGGACGAGGATGGATGGGAATGGGCCAATTTTTTGGAGATGTTATTTTTGTGCGAGGGAGTGTATGTGTAAAGAGCATCCGCCCTGGATGAGAAAGTCGTAGGTATTATTGTCCGTTGGCCTTTGAAGATTAGCGTGCTGAACATATTCCCTATTTACCCAGGCAGAGTCAGTTATATAGCTGTAGCTTTTGTTTCAGGAGGTTGATATCAAGTGGTGTCATTTACACTATAACTTAGTATGTCTCTATGGCAAGAAAAATCTATGTACAATGCCAAATCTATCTATTAAACAAAATACCGAATAGTTGAAGAGCAATGAAGCAGAGATCTCCTCTGAAGAAACTCCTGGCTATCTAAATACATATACCCAAAAAGGAACCATCATATACGGTCTGTCGTACCGAAAGTAAGTCAATGCACCAAACCCAACCGTCCCCTGATAGAGAGCCACCTCTCATACAAGCCCAACTTCATCTCCACGCGTACATAACTAGCCCATGCATGTAAGAATCGAAGGAAATTAGTCGGCCAGAGAATGCTTCCGCGCTGACGGATGTGCTCCATTTGCTCCTCGAATACCGCAAAGGTGGCATAGCGGGCTAGGATGAGGAACGTGCGTACGGGTCCGTGGCGGGTGTGTAGGTTTTCGTCGAGACTGCGGGCTATCCAAAGATTAGGCATGTTCACATATAGTAGATATATGCACTTACTCAGATCATTCGTCTTTAGAATAAGGAGGATGATCCTGGGTACTTTGCCGAGCAGGCTGACAAGTTCTTGTAGCATACCGTCTCCAAGTGCATCGGTAATTACCTCTTTCTCTTCCGCAGATCGTGAGGAGGTAATATCGTTGGTGAGAGCGGTGAAATCCCTCCCGGTAATCGCACTGGCAAAAAGCGGGAATTGCTCATCATCGATACCAGCAACTTCGCGCGCATACTTGCGCATTCGCGGCACATCCGAGTCGATCACGGCGAGCCACAGCTTGGCGTAGTTCCTGCGCAGCTCCTTCGGGATATCCCGATATAGACCATGGTCATAGAGGATGATGTCGAAATTGGGCTTTCGTCTCGAATCGTTCTTTCTAACGGCAATGTTCCCGCCGTGAGGGTCGCAGTGGAGAGGCGCACCATCGCCAAAGATCATTTCGTTAAATATATGCGCCAGCGCGGCGGAGACTTCATCTCGATCGATGCCGTTGGAATCCAAGTACTCGAGGTCGTCGGGTCGGCGGCCTGATATGAATTCCATGACTATAATGCGTTCCTTTGCCCACATCACTATTGCAGCGAGTTAGCACCCTATATCTCAATTTCGCAGATTCCATTCAGTACTCACCTTCAGGGATAACAAGTGGCGCCTTGGTCCGTGTACGGAAATACTCGCTCGCCCGCCGAGCATTTGCCCCCTCCTCCCGAAAATCTAATTCCAGCGGCAGAGACAGATCCATCTCGTTGGACAGCCATTCAAGATCATATTCCGGGAAAAACCGCTTCAAAGTCGAAAAAGTAAATCTTGTAAGCGCCAAGTCCAACGGAACCCATTCAGCCAGTGAAGGATGCTGCACTTTCACAGCGACCTTCTGGCCGGTTTCCTTGAGCACGGCGACATGCACTTGCGCCAACGAAGCAGCGCCAATGGGCTCTTTGTCGAAACTGGAAAATAGCTCATCGATGCTGTGTCCGGTATCCTTCACGAACATTTCTTCAATCGACTCGAAGGAAGAAACAGGACATTTGTCCTGTAATGGAATGAAAGTCGATGTCCACTCGACGGGGAGGAGATATGTCAAGCTACTCAGATGCTGGCCTAGCTTGATAAAAATGGAACCATTCTTTTCCAGAACCCGCAGCGTCCGTTCCGCGCATCGCTTATGGCATGCTGTGAGAATGGCGTCTCTCTGCTCCGGGGATCCTGCCGACTGGTTTAATGCTACCCGGTAACTATTAAGTCATAACGTTTTAGCACAATCTTTTCCTTCGATAAGGACGACAACTCCAGCCTCCAACATACAAGGCACAATAAAAGGGCAAACTCACTCGTTAATACACACAGCCAGAGTAGTTATAACCCTCCCCGTCCGCTCCGCCGCCGCATATCCATGCCTAATATCATCCGAGAACGCAAAAGCCGCCGCGCCCAGAGTCCCACCCGCAGCCGCCGCATATCTCAACGACCGTCTCGGTTTTTTCTTCTTCGCATTTGCCCCTGACCCTCCTGATTTCGGCAGACTCGGGACGCCGGTTGAATAGTTTGCCCGTGACGGCGGCTTGCGAAGGACCTGGGGACTCTGGAAAAGCCCGTGTTCACGCTGCTGGAGACATCGTCGACAGGTCCATGCTCGGGGGGTAGCGAGACCGGAGGAGGAAAGGATGCGCGCAGGTATTCGGGGATTCATGGTCGGGTGATGGGGGGAAATTCTGTCGCAGACCGTCCCTTGATCAAAGCGCCATCGAGAATGGGATTGTCTTGCTATCTAGACTCGACTTGTGAACTCCATCGGACTGAATTCCCCTATAGATATAAATTTGTTGGTGACGGAAATTTAGACTTTGGGCCCGGAAAAATGGGGCATTGTTTCGCCGCTCCGAGATTTACCACCCGAGTCACGTGAGCTTCAGTTTCCCGTGGTAACAACAGATGTCGAGCATTAAAACCAATAGCCTCTGGCAAAATTAGAGAATGAGAGTACGAAGTATAAGGAATAAAAGCTGACAAAAGAAATGTGTTTCGAAAGGAATGTCCAACGCAGAAATAAAATCCAAGCCATCGGGAATCCTTCCGCGCGGTGACCCATCCAGCACCCCCGATACGCCCCTGCTATGCAAGACAATGAACCATTTTTTGAATACAAGGCGAACAACTCAAAACACAAAGGAAATCAGAACCAGAGAGCAAGCAAATATCATCATACCCAATCTGCGCCGGAATTCGTCGGCCTGCGCCGACGCCCCTGGAGGAAAGATGGCCTTCGCCCCGCGGTAGGAGTTCGCATTTCCTCCTTTTGCTGGCTTATCGGTGTGATTTGCTGGGATAGCCTATGCGCCAGACGGGGTTTGACGCCGCCTTCGCTCGGCGTCAGTGGTCTTCTGCCATCTCGACTACCTGGTCGCATGCCGTTGATTCCGTTAGATTGGAGGTGTTGTGGCCCGTCAAGGTACATCTTAGATCCCGAAGGTCGCACTAGCTGGGGTGTGGCGGGCATGGAATGGCTTGATATCAGACTTGGTGGTGTTATCGAGGAACTTCGTGGCCGGAGACGTCGTTTCGATCCGTTTAGGGAATCGATTTCTTCGCTGGATTTGACTAACTGTCCTGCCAGTTCCCTGACAAGGACTCGGGAGTCCTTCTGTAATTCCCTAATCGCATCCAGGAGGCCATATCGACCAAGGAGTCCGCAGTGTTCCTCGCTCGAGTCACAGATTGTGGAAAGAATACGGAGCAAGTTTACTCTGACTGCAGGTTTTGTGTGATGTAGCTTCTGTCCGATCCGTTCGAACATGTCCGGCCGAGCAAAAGTGGCTGCCACGGCTGGGCTCAGTCGCAATAGCTTCTGGAGCGGTTCCAGCAAGTTTTCAAACGCGTTTGCCCCGGATATTGTAACGCAGCGAACGATCGCAACGGTGAATGAGGGTTCTCCATTCCGACCGTCGAGTAGATGTTCTTCCACCTTTGCTGTCTCTTCTTGGAGCCTAGAGAGAGCCGTTAGCACGAATTATAGGGCACATGGATAGTGACAGCACACACCAGTTGAAGATGGCATCCAGAGCTGTAACCTGCCAGTAAGGATCGGATAATAACGATATATAAAACGGTAGGCCTTTATTCCGCCACAGCTCTCGGCGCCCAACCTTGCCCGAGTGCGCCATGTCGCAAAGTATCGGCAAAGCAAACTCTTTCAGAGGGAGTTCAGTCTTCACAATCTTTTGCAATAACGGTATAATGCCGTTCAAGGCTGCGTCTTCTTGCCGCAACTTGCTCAGTCGACACATGTTATATATGGTATTTAAGATTTGATTGGAGACTTCGCGGAAATGGGGACCCTTCATGGTGGAGCGCAGTAGTTCAGTGAGAACATCGATCGCGTTTGAGTTTTGAAGCGCCTCAAGGGTCGTGGACAACATCGATAGATTCTTGATGAATTTCAGCATCGTTATCTGGGGGCCAGGAGACATTCTTTTTAGCTCCTTGAGTACTCCTGATAATATGTAAGTAACATATCCTTCTGCATGGCTGTGTTTGAACTTACGATGTAACACGGTCCTCTCAGCAACCATTTCCT
>JARUPO010000017.1:0-48972 GCA_039700045.1 Malbranchea zuffiana | reverse complement strand
TCATGAAACTTGATGCAATCAAGAAAGAATGAACAGACAAGAAGAGAAAGCTCAAAGAAAAGTGTTATAACTGTGAAAAATCTGACCACTACACAAGAAAATGCTGGAAGAAAAAGAAGGAGAGAGATGATATAAAGCAATTACAAGTGACTGCAGTACTCAATTGAGATCAGCAGCATACTGATATTGCAGCAGACAATCATTGTCAGCAGCATCAAGACACAATGAAGCACAGAGACTGAGAAGTCTACCAACAGCTTCAAGCAATGAAGAAGATTCTGAATAGTCAGCCAGAAAATTCAGAGAATGACACTCTTAGTCAGTTCATTCAAGTTTTTGAACAAGCTGTAGCTGAAGAGATCAGAATAGCAAACTTCTGCACAATAGAGATGAAAATGTGACAATATTGTGAGAAAGAACACATGCAACAATGATTCAATTCTAAAGATGAATGAATTCTACAGATACAGAAATGTAAATATCACTGAAATAAGAAACAAGAAGAAATTCAGAATTCAGCACATGCAAAATATAAGAAATATGAGTACATAATCTGCAACTGCAACTATCACATGAAAGTACAGAAAGCTTTTCATCAGTGAATGTAAGAAAACTCTGACTTTATGTATCACAGTGATTATAGATGTAATATTGAAGACTGTGCATGATGCTGAATGCAGAAAGAACTCAACAAAGAACTTGATGAAAAAACAGATGATGAGTTACTGAACTCACAAGATCTGTTGAGCACTAAACACTCTAATCACAAAAGTATTCATTGAACATTCTGTTGTGAGAATGACTGTGTTATTCATAAGAACAGAAAGAACAATGAAGAATACTACTTTCAGTGAAAGTGATATCTATGTGCCACAATGACAATCAAAATGTCAGAGAATTCTGTTACTCTGAATATATAACAAGTCTACCATTGAGTAGAGCTAGAAGAGAAAGATCAGTGAGAGAAAATCATGATCAAAGAAGTTATTCAGAAGAGTCAGAAAAATAAATGCAAGCAGTGCAGCATTGTGACAGATCTGATGAATGAACTCAGCAAAAAGTTAACAGAAAAATGAACTCTAGTGAATCTGAAAGCTCAAGACAAAGAGCAGACCACAGACAAGATTTTGAAATGAAAAATATTGAGTCTCAGCAGTGAGAGCACTGATGATTACAAAACAGCAGTCAAAAAACAACAAGCCAGGAAAACTACATCTGAAGAATTTCAAGACATATGATTGACAGCAGCAGGAAAAACAATGATCAGTCAGAAATGTTGCACATCAACATGATTAATCTGCTGAAATGAGTTCTGCAAGAAACATAAGAAATGAAAAGACTGAAATGAATATTATTCACAAGAATCTTATGCAGAGACAGATGACAACACTGACAAAATCAATCATGAATCTGCAATTATATCTGAACATATGTGGTTTTTGAGTTACATAAGCTTCATTATGTAAACTTCAGTACACTGTTGAAGTCAGTATCACTAGAAGTCAATCTGTTCATAAACTATTGAAGATCAGTACTCTTAAGAATCAACTCTTTGACTAGACAGTCTTGAATATTGAAAGCTAGTCAGATTCTATCAGAATCTGATAGTCTCAATATCTCTTTTCATTTGTTACAGTGTGTATATAATCTACAGTAGTTTCTAGCTATTACAGAAAGCAGACTACTTCTGATCACATCTGATAGCATGTTCTTTTGAACAAGTTATCACACTTTGTGAGAGAGCAGAGTGCTGTGAGTCATGATCTGTGGCAATTTATCAGTAAGATGAACTCAGAGAATGAATTCAGAAGAATGAAAACAGCACAGCTGAATATGATTTGACAGTGTGCACTGAGAGAAAGATATAAAAAGCTTCTTTCATGAGAGATCTCTGTCATGATCACTCAACTGTAGAATAAAAAGAGAATCAGTCACTCAATCACATTTGATAATTCATTGAAGTATTTTTTCAATAACTCTTGAATACAACAGCTTCTTCAAAAATCTCTGATAATATTGTTTTCTTTCACTTCTCAAACTGAACAATCAACTATGTTCATGAGCAGTGTGTCTGAACTCAAACTGACTGATGAACTGACAGAAACATTAGTGAACATCTGAAACATGAAAAATAATTCAGCAATTGCTAACATACTATGAAGTCAGATTGTGACAGTGCTTTGTGATACTTAACTTTCAGTGCAGAAACAGCATATAATTGTAGTGAACAGTATGCAGATCAAGATGAACAGTCTTGAAAGATACATTAAGACTCTTATAGATGAAGAAATGAAGATTACAGAAGAACACAACTACATGATACAGAATTGCAATCAGCTAAAAAGAAAGCTCTATGAAAAGAGCTTCATGCAGAAGACATCAGAACTAAAGAAGTCTGAAAAGTATGACAGAAAGATGATGAATCAAGTGATCAACAATTGACTGATCAATTGACAACTATATTGAAAAAAGAAACTCAACTTCACTGAAAGACTGACATCAGAGACTCAAAACATTGTGTTAGCATCTGATCATCTCTCAGATGTAGCCTCAAAGAAGTGAAAGAACATGAAGTGTCTAGCAGAGACAAGCAATGATGTGCATCTCACTTTACAAATGTAAATTGATTTTGAGAAATGAATCTGACATCAGTATGATGAGGTGGATTTTCACAGACTTCAGTGAAATCAGTTCATTGAATTGAAGCAGAGATTGAATTTGCAGTTCTGAGTTATCAAGTACAATCAAGTCTATCTGACTCTGAAGATATCTTTGTCAGATTAAATTTGAACTGAACATCTGATCAGAGAATTGAAGCTCAATCTTAAGACTGAATGAAAATGACAACTTAAGAAGTCAATGATGTATGAAAAAACAGTGAAGACACTGCTCAGTTTGAAGCAAGTGATTCTTAGCACACAACTGTATCTAAATAATTAAGCTTTAAACTCAGATGAGATGAACCTCAGTGTGATGAAGAAGAAACTCAATGTTATAATTAACAAACTGAATCTCTCAAAGAAATTAAGTCTGGCTTGAAGACTGTGATGTTGTCAACACAAAGCTTGTTTTGAGTGTGATAATACACAACATCAGATAAAAGAATGCTCTCACATGAAGAGAAGAGAGAAGAACAAAAACTGAGAACTCTGAATGAACTCAAAAGATCAATCAGACTCAAAGAACTGATTGAAATCAAAAAAAGAGTAGAGTCAGACAGTATCAAGAAACTGACTGACTCTCTACAATGCATCTTGATTGTTGACAATTCTTTTGATCTAGAAGATTCTTTAAATCTGTCAGTTCTATTTCAGAGAAAGTAAATCTCTGAAGCAACTGACAAGTCTTTAAAGAAAGTGAAGAAATATATCAACACAATAGAAGATGATCTTCTTCTATATGAAGCAAGCATCAGCATGTGAGAGCAAGTGATGAATGTGCAGACTCTGACAGACTCAGAGACTTCAACTGAGTTCATCAGCATCAGAATGATGAATTATATTGATGTCAAGTGAATTCAGAAATCACAAAAGATTCAAATGTCTAACAGAGAGTACATCATCTCACTTCATCTTGTGTGTGTCTTACTGTGATTAAAATGCTTCACATGCATCATTTATGTCTGAAAGATCTCTAATCTTTCATATGATCTTATTCTAGAATGTGTCACAAACTCCCTATCTGGTAACCAAACAGCCCTGCTAGTGAGTGAGAATCACTAGGCCTCAGGAGTCTATAGGTGGTAAAACCTAAAGGTCAACTGTTGGCTTTGTGGGCCATGTATACTAGTTCACTAGTTCTGCTAAGGCGTTGATACAGGTTGGAGCGTCCCAGTGATCTTGAATAAAAGGTAAGCTCAAGAGCAGGTAAGGTGCAAAGAAGCATATAAGATAGTATTCAAGGTACTAGATATTCTGTTCACTGAAGGTAAAAGTGATTGTGAAGATCAGAACAAGACCTCTGATCTCACTGGGTAATGAGCATGTTTATATACATGATCAGTTTGTATGAGTTGGTCCATACAAACTCTCTGAGAGAGGTTCAATATTGGACTGCCCTGTTCAGTCTGTATATGAACTGCCTGAGGCAGTTTCTAAATGGACTGCCCTGCCAAGCCTCCTCTTGGACTGCCCTGTAGTCACATGACTTCAGGTAGTACAAGGCCTTATAACATTGGTTGTCTTCTGCTGCCAATCATGCTGCTTGCTCTATGGCTGCGCCGTAGGGTCTGTAACAGAATGCACATGACTTAAACAATATGATTTCAGCATTAGCTTCTGAACTGAAGAAATGTGACTCTGAAGAACAAAGAGATGATGATATACAATTCAATCTTGTAAGATGCACTGAGAGATACATCTCACTGATGAAGAAGATCTCAATTTGCTGTCAGCAGCTCAGATAAAGCACTGTGTACACAAATGACTGCATGAAGTCTGACTCTGTATCATTAAATTAAAGGCAGAAGAAGAAACTCTGACAACTCTGCTAGACAACTGATTGACAAATCTTCTGAAAAAATATAAAAATATCTTTAAGTCAGAGCTGTCTGTGAAACTTTCACTCAAGAGAGAATTCAATCATGAAATTCACACTGACAATGCATCATCAGTGAATGTGCAACACTTTTCTTTATTGCAGACTCATCTGAAGAAACAGAAGCAACAGATAGAAGAACTTTTGAAGCAAAAACTCACTCAATCATCTGTGAGTTCATGAAGTTTTTCAGTTCTCTTTATCAAGAAGAGCAACAGCAGTCTATGCATGTGTGTGAACTACTGAACACTCAACAAACTGATCATAAAAAATACATACTTCTTGCTGTAAATTGAGAAGCTTCTTGATGAAATAGAAATCACTCAAGTTCTGTTGAAGATGAATCTAGTAGCTGAATACTGACAGCTATAATTAAAGAAAGATTCAGTACTGAAGACTGCATTCAACACTCAGTGAAGAAAGTTTAAATTCTTGATAGTTTTTTTTGAACTTATCAATGCTTCTGTGACATTTCAGACAATGATGAACACAATTTTTTTGAACTTTATCAGACAATTCTGCTTTGTATATCTGAATGACATTTTTATTTTCTTTCAGAATGAGAAAAAGCATCTCAAGCACATTGAGAAAATGCTTCAATGACTGCAAGAGAATTAACTCTACATGAAATCACAAAAGTGCATCTTCATGAAGAAGAAGTTGAAATTCTGTGATCACATAGTGAAATTGAGAGTACTAAAGTCAGTCTCTGCAAAACTTGAAGTGATCATAAATTGATCATGACTGAAGACTGTGCATGATTTAAGACAGTTTCTTGATTTAATCTTCTTCTACTGATGATTCATTTGACAGTTCATGCATGTTGCTGCACTGCTATTGAACTTGCTCAAGAAGACTGATGAGATGCTGCAGAAGAAGAAATTTCAGCTATTAATGTAAACAGCATTGACTGAGCTCACATTCAGAAAGCTTCATCAGTTAATAATGATAGATTTAGTTGTCATTCAGACTGATTTCATTAAGTCATATATAATGAAGATGAATGTGTTGAAGTGAGCACTCAGCATTACACTCTATCAACTGAAGAAGAATAACAAGCTTCATCTGATAGCTTTTGAAGAATGAAAACTTTCAGAGGCAGAATTGAACTATTCAGTTCACAAAAAGAAACTTCTGATGATCAAACATGAACTTAGAGTGTTTGACAAGTATATTGACAACAGACTTTCAATCACTATTACTGATCATGAGAGTTTTCAGTATCTGCAGATAACAGTGAAGCTGTCTAAATACTTAACTTGCTGAATTGTGAACTTTCAGAAGTACAATTTTGTCATTAAGTATCAAAAGAGTTCTGAACAGATTGTACTGAATGTCATTAGCTGTTGTTCAGACTTCATGAAAGAGAGTTTGATGAACATTTTTCAGTTTTCTCTCTTTCTATCAGTCATGTGAGACACTGACAAGAAAGAGTGATACAAAGCAATGACAGATTTTCTGCAACATGACTGAACTCTGATGAATGTCAAGCTTCAAAAGATAGTGAAGAAGATGACACTGCAGTTTCATTGAGAAATGCTTGAACATGAAGATAATCACAGTGAAATGATCATCTGAGTTTTTGAGAATACAGAGACTTCATACATTGAGAAGTCTTTCTGAATGAATCTTGTGCAATGCATGCACAATGAAATTGAACATCTGAGCAGTTCAGATTTACTTGAAGTTCTGTAAATGAGAAGATACTGATCACATCTGAAGAAAGACATTCAGATTTTCATTCAGAAGTGCTTCAACTGTCAGATTGTGAAAGAGATCAAGAAGTTCTTGAAGCACAGAAAAGTGTGAAATATAGTGACAACAAAATTTCAGTCATTTAAATGATGAAGAATTGATTTTATCAGCATTCTTTCAGTTATCTCAAATGAAAACTGATGAATTATAACAGTTGTTGACTATGCAACAGAGTGATCTTTGATGTAAGCAGTTTCAGAGATCATGAATTAGATTATTGCAAGATTTATTCACAAGAAGATTTTTGTCAATTATAAAGCACTGAGAGAGATCTTGTTGAACAACAGAATTAATCTTCTGTCAGCAGTAATCAAGCACTACACTCAGATCTTGAGCATTCATCATCATCATACAACAACATTCTATCATTTACAAACTAACAGCAAGGTTGAAAACCTCAACAGACTACTGAGCTGAACACTCATAAAACTTCTCTTGAGTAAATCAATGAGACTATGAGATGAATTTCTCTATCAGGTACTTTTCATCATCAGAGTACAATGTCATGCTACAAACAAGCAGAGTTCATTTTATCTGCTGTATGGCATTCACTCTCACATTTCTAGTGATGAGAACAATCTGATTTCAGACAACACTGAGTCTGGAAATTCAGAGATTCATTTATGAAAGATTGACCATACAAGAGCTTTGATCAATGAGCTTCTCTTGAATTGCACAATACAGTTAAAGTACATGAGAGATGAGCTGATTAGAAAATTCAGTATTTCAGTCAGTACATGAATCTTAGTGTGAAATGAAGATTCAAAGAAATTTCAACTCAAATGATTCAGACTCTATTGAGTGTTGAAGGCTCACTTCTTGAGAATATACACACTGAAAGAGTCTGAAGAACAGATTCTCTGAAATCTGATCAATGAATTGAGGTTGATTGAGACTAATGTAAATGATTCAGAAATGTTATAATCATTATTGACATTCAATCAAGTCTTGAAAAGAAAAAAACTCAGTGTGAAGAAGTCTATTGAAGTTTGACACATAGTGAATGCATATAAATCTGACATCATCTTCTATCAGAAGCTTTCAACAATTACTTGTCAGAAATAAAAGATTCAGAAACAATTGAAAGAATATTCTGCTTCAGTAGTGAAAGAGAAGACAGTAGTTCATCAGAATATCATAAAGCAATGAAGAAGAAATCAATGCATGATGATGACAACAGTACTGTCTTCTGCTGAAAATAGAGAATTGTGTAAATCTAGTTCTCAAGAGAGACAGTCAGATGTTCAGAAATCTGTAGTACAAGTGATTATTTTGATTTAACAATTTAAATAAGAATTAATGCATCTCTTCTCAAGTGATAGAGCAACAGAGATGCTCAGAGCTGCAGCATGAGATCATAATATCATTCTGAATACATCATAAGACATTTGACATTCAGAAATTTAATAAAGAACAAATAAGTCACATTGCTTGACACTAACATTACAGCATTAAACTCAATCAGACACAGAGAAAGAATCTTTTAGTGCTCTATTGAGCAGAAACAACAAACACAGAAATATCTGAAGACATTAACTCAAGAAGTCTTTTTCATCTTAAAGAGTCATGAATGAACTAGCAAAGAAAAATTTGTGCAAAAAACCTCAAGAGACACATTGACAAAGAACTCAATTCAGAAGAACATAAGTAAGAGCTTTAAACATAATCTGCTCAGATGTTGTTCTTCTCTGAAATGTTCTCAAACTTGACAAGACACTTCTCTAGAGCAGAGCAAATGCTCTGAGCAGCAGTGAGAGCATCAGACACATTCTTCTCTGATATGAAATTGACAGTGTGGAGATAGAATCAGACACAATCAGATGAAGAAACAGCAGCAGAGCTCTTTCAGACTGAAGCAGAGAACTTTTAATTGACAGAAAAAGAGAAAACCTCATACTTGAGTTTCTCAGTAAAGATAAACATCTGAGAGATTTTGTCAGAGCAGACATCACAGTGATCAGAGTTGCTTTTTCACACACAATTGACATAGACATTCTTCTCAACAGTCTCTTTAAATGATTTGATGACAGTGATGCATTTTTTGAACAGTTCATACTCTGCATGACATTTCTCACATGTTATTTCTTTTCTTTCACAGATCTGAAGAATAACAGCCTCACTTTGCTCTTGAGTCTGAATAGACTTCATTTGATACTGCTCATTCTTTGAACATCATGCTAGAGTACAGTGAGAAGACATCATGACAATAGTTTCAGCAGATTGACTCATAGAGATTACAGAGAAGTCAATGATAAAATGATGAACAACATCAAGAAATTCAGAGCAGATCACATCAATGTCAACAGCATGATCTACAAAGACTTTAGTGCAAAAAGCTTCAAGAAAGAGTTAAACATACTAACACTCAGAGCAAGCAGTGAGAAGACTAGAGAACACACTAGAAGAGAAAAATGAGATCAGCTTACTCTTAAATTAAATACAAGAAAACATTGAAAGCAGAATGTACTGAATGTTTGAAGAAGTCTTATTGTGCTTGTGAGAAAAACTGTGAAGTTCAACAGACTGTGTGACTAGCTTAATGAATGCTTTCTCACTTTTATCAGTCTGACAGTGATGCTGCAAACAGTCAAAAAGAGAGCTGTTGAGAAGCACACTCTTACAATTGAATTTAACTGTGAGTGTAAGCTCAGAAGAGATCTTTTAATGATCAGTTGAATTTTTATGACTTTTATCAGATTAAACTTCACTGAATTCACAGTGCTGACAGCAAGCAGTCTCTTTATCTGTGACAACATTAGCATCAAGTAGATTATTACATATAACAGAGTGCTCATATAGTCTACTGTCAATCTTCTCAACATTTTCATCTTTCTCACTTTCAGATCTCTCACAAACAGCATCAGCACATCTATTTTGTTCATCAGAATTTTCATTAACAGCTGTCTCTTCTTCAGATGTCTCTTTCTCAATGCACTCAGTCATGATTGAAGATGTTTTGATCTTATAATGATGCTTTTTTCAGAAGAATTTAAATGAGAACTCATGAATGAAGAAGTCAGCATACTTTCTGAGTGTCTTCAATAACTTACTGTTATCTTCATGACAATGATGCTTGTGCTTGTAGAAAGAGATATTCTCAGAGTGATCACTGATTTTGGCAGAGAACTTCTGCTTCTTGCTGAAGAACTGTTAAAGCAGAGAAGAATCATTGCAGCTGACATCATTGATTAGATCTGAAACTACATGACATTTCTTCAGAGTCTTTTGAATAATATCATGATTAGCTTGAGAAGATCTTAACAGAAGTATATGCTTTTCATTTATGAAATAGAGATGAAGAGCTGAGAGCTTGTAATCTGAATACATTATTTTCTTATGTGAGTGATGATTGAGAGAGAGAGCAGCTCTCTCATCTGTAATAGTGTTAATGTTTTGAATTATGATAAGATGAAGTCATCTATCAGACTGTTGTGCAGACATCTGAAGCATCATACTGCAAAATTTTTCTGAAAAGAGAAAGAAGATGACAGTCAGATGCTTTCAGAACAGAAAGCAGAGAAAGCAAAGATGAATTCAACAGCAACTGAAACAGTTTGAGATAAAGTGAGAACTTTTAAATGAAATGAAATGATTGTCAAGAGAGAGAAAGTAAGAGCTCTGTGATTAAATATCAACAATAAATCTTCTTTTGTCACTGAATGCACACAGCAATGACTTCTTACTCTTTTCAGACATGAAATGAGCAAACATCACAACAAAAGATAACACAATCTCAGTCTGCTGAAATTGTACTTGATGAAAGATCTATCAGAGCTGTGTTGAGATTTTTCTACTTTAAGATGACTACAAAATGTAAGTTAATGATTGTAAAGAGCTGAATGATCTTCTGCACCTTCTGCCAGACTAATGACTGCTTTCAGAGGTTGATGATTGAGACTATGAGATGTAGTCAGATCTGATAGAGAAGAATGTGGTTTTTGAGTTACATAAGCTTTGTTATGTAAACTTCAGTACACTGTTGAGATCAGCATCACTAGAGACTTATCTGTTCATAAACTATTGAGAGTTGGTACTCTTAAGAACTGACTCTTTGGCTAGACAGTCTTGATATTGAAGGCTAGTCAGATTCTATCAGAACTCAATAGTCTCAATACTTCTTTTCATTTGTTACAGTGTGTATATAATCTATAATAGTTTCTAGCTATTACAGAAAGCAGACTACTTCTGATCACACATGCACTGCAGTATCATGTCAATATGTGTTAAAATGATTTAATGAATGAAATTGCTCATCATTCTGAGCTTTAAAATAAACAAAGTTGAAAGAGTGTGATCAGACTTTGCTAGTTTATGATTCTTTGACTCTGAAGTCTGATACTTCTTCTGATTTCTTGTTATTGTCTGACTTTTTTATAGAGACTGTAATGAATTTCATTGATGAAATTTCTTCATCATCTTCTGAGCATTCATGAGATTTTTCTTTGATTCTCAGATATTTTTCTTGATAGAGTAACTCTTTCATTTGATCAAGTAGTGTGTTTTTCTGTTGATCTGACTTTCTTCTAGAATCTTCTCAACTTCATACTTCTCTTGAGCATTCTCTGTTTCTGTTTAGTATTGTATGATGTTTTGATGTGTCTTTTTCAGTAATGCAACAAGAAAGATCAGATGTATTTTCATTGTGTTCAGTAGCTCAAGTTTGTAGTTAATATCTGATATTTTTTTCAAGATTTTGAATAGCTCTAGCTTCTTATAATGAAGTTTTTCACCTGATCATTTTGTCTTTATATTTTATTGTAAAAGATAGACTTTCTGCCTCTCTCTCAGTGAGAATGCATTTTCATGTTGTTTATTGTAGTGTTTCTGCATACATTAATTTGTGAATTCAATATCTCACTGCAGATTTCATTGCAGATTCTTGAGTTTTTTAACTATTATTTTCTCTAGATGACTTCTGTTGACAGTTTCTAGCAGTGTCTGTTTCATAGTTAATTTATTGCTGTAGTTCATGAAGAATGAAGTCATGTCTGTCATGATGTTCTTAGAGCTGTTGTACACAAATTGTGTCATTAACAGTAATTCTGCTCAATTATTCTGATTATAGTTGACATAACTCTTTAGATATTGTTTAACTGTTTGATTTAATCATTTAATTTGTTCATCTGTTTGTGAGTGATAGACTATTAATGTCTTGTGCTTGATGCTCAATCATTGTGTAAGTGTTTGTCAGTAGTGCTTCATAAACTTGATGTCTCAGTTGATTATTCATTCTTTCAGTAGTCTGTAATTAGCTATAACTGTAACATTGACTGTTTTTGTTAAATCTTCTGCTTTCATCTCTTTCAGATAAGAAATAAAGTATGTATATTTTGTGAGCATGTTCATTATCATTAGAATGAAATTGTAGTATATTTTCTTGAAAATTGTCTTTGACTATAATAGCTTCACAATAAAGTTCATGATGATCTGTTTTCATGTTTCTCTCAATCTTGATATTGATTGAAGCTTGCTATACTCTTTATGTCTAGATATCTTGCAGTGTTGACAAGTTTTACATCTTTAAACATATTGTTGTACATCTGTTCACATCTCTGATCAGTAGTAGTTTCATTGAATTTAATCTATTGTCTTTTTAGTTCTGAAGTGTTCTGCTGTTGATCTGTCATGATTGTATCTCATGATCTTCTTTCTGAGCATCTTGAGCATGTATACTTTTTCTTGATATAGTATAAGTTCTTCAGTTTTGATGACACTGTCTATTCTCTCTATTTCAGCTGTGTCTTCTTTTCTTGTTTCTTTCTGTAATCTCTCAATCATGAAGAATTTCAGCATGACTGTCTAAATAGTGTTGATTTCTTTTCTGTTGAGAACCATATTTCTGTCTGCATTCATGTCAAAAAGAACTCACTTCTTCATTTTCTTGTTCTTGACTAGATTTAGTTTTTGACTTAATGCATCTGTTCATGCATTGTCTTTGTCTTTGCAGTGTTTGATCTTGATGTTGTATTGTATCAACATTTTATATCATCTAGCTTGTTTTTCACTAAGCTTTCTGATAGTCAAGAACATTCATAGATTGTGATGGTCTGATAGTATCTTGATGTCATGCTCTCTGAAGCTCAATTCTTCATTTCTTGAGCACTTTAACTATTGTCAGTAGTTCTATATTGTGAATATCATATTGAGATTTAGATTCAGTGAGTGATTGAGCATAGCATGCTACAAGTTTCAGTTTTTCATCTGACTTTAATTACTGTAACTGTTCTTCTATAGCTTCTTCAGATTCATTCATGTCAATCACACTCAGTTTTTCTAAATCATGATGTGTGCACATGTTTTCATTCTTGAATGCTTTCTTGAGTTTCTGAAATGACATCTGTTGTCATTCTTTTCACTCAAATGATTTCTTCTTTTTCATGAGTTTTATTAGAGACTTTGCTTTTCTTGAGAATTGATTGATGTACTGTCAGTAGTAGTTGACTGTTCTGTAAAACATTTAAATTTTCTTGACATTTGTCAGAGTCAGTCATTCTGTTATAATTCATATCTTTTCAGAATTCATTCATAGTTCTTCTCTAGACACTATGTGTTCAAGAAACAGAATCTCTTTTTTAAAGAACTCACACTTTTTCAGTTTCAGAATCACATCATATTTCTGTAGCTTTCATAGTATCATCATGACTTTCTCTCAGTGATCTTCTCTTGATTCTCAAGTAAAGATCAGAATGTCATTCAAGTATATCATCATGAAAATGTATAGAAAGTCTTTTAAGACTTCATTTGTTCATGTCTGCTGACATATCAGAGCATTGATCAGTTCAAACAGCATAACTCTATATTTGTACATTTCTCTGTGCATGATGAAGATTGTTTTTTCTTCATCTTCTGCAGAATGCTTCTGCTTGATTCAGTGCTGTAAGATATGTACATTCTCTGAACAGATCTTGCAGCTGTTCAATCAAGAGTAGCAAGTATCAGTTTGATATTGTGACTTAGTTCACTGATCTGTAGTTGATGCAGAATCATTTTGTTCTGTCTTTCTTTTTTATAAAAAGAAGTAAGCATTTCTCTGGCATCTGTGTCAGTTCAATATATCTTTTTTTTAGTTCTGTTTCCACAAATTCATCAATCAGATTCAGCTCTTTCTGTGTATATTGTCATAGTTTCATATACTGAGACTTCTTGTCTTCAATGAAGTTTATCTCAAGATTTCATGATTTATGTTCTGATAACATCTGTGATGACTCTTTTTTCTTAAAAAGTGCTTAAAATTCTGAGAATTCTTCTGGTAAATCTGGCAAGGATTCTATTGCTTTGTTTCATTTAAATTGATTTCCATCTCTGTCTGTGTTCTCAATCAATTGTTTGAGTCAGTCTTTTTGAGATATCTTCTTTGATGCTTGAGTCTCTGAAGTCAGTGTGCTTGTAGCTAGATCACTTCTTTCTAGTGCTGTGATTTATGCTGAACTCTTGAATTTTTGATTGAGAGAACAATTGCATCTTCATCATTGTATTTCTCTCACTCATCAGTTGATATCAGAGTTATGCAGCTTTAATTAAGAGTAACTTAAAAGCAGTTGTTCATTCTCTAGATTTATTACTTCAAAGCTCATTTTCTTGCAGTGTCATTCTACTTGTAACTCAGTTGTTACAGTATCATATCATACTTCACATGTCATTTCTTCAAACTGTGTTGTCTGCAACAGTTTGTCTTTTTCTATCAGAGATATGATGTTTGTTCTTGTGAATTTTTTGTTCATGAAGTTTTCTTGAGCATCAGAGTCAATCAAGACAGTTATGCATACTTCATTAACTTCTACTGATATTTATAAACTTCATCATTTCAGCATGATGAATGTCTTCTGTCAGTTTAATCACTTCACAGTTCTTAATTCTAAGTGATTTAATCTTTTTCTGCTGATTTACTTTTGATTATTGAAGATTCATGAATTTTCTTTTTCTCATCAGCTTCTGAATTCTTAGAAGCTGCATTCATTAAATCATGTCTATGAGACTTCATCATTTTTATGACTTTCTGACAAGTCTTCTGAATGCTCTTGATGACTTCTTTCTGTTCATCTATCTGTTTCATTAACACTTGCTTGATAATTTCATGCACTGATTGTTCAATCAAGTCACTGAAATTGTTATCTCTGAAGTTATCAATCTTGTACTCTCTTTCTAGAACTCATATCTCTGGATTTTCAACTTCTTTTCAGTTCTTCTCACTACTGATTTTACAGATCATGCATGATGATATCATACATCTGTATTCACTGTGTTCAATCATAGATTTGTTATAACAGATTTGCTTCATGTACTTCTTCAGAGTCTTATAGTAGTTACAGACTTCTTGACATGTACATATATTTTCTTGATGATTGTTCATCTAAATTCTGACTTTATGTTATTGATCATAGTAGAGATTATCAGTTCTTTCTGACATCAGTCATCAACTGAAATTCAGCTGAAGTTGCTTGTGCCTTATATGTCATTCTAGTCATTGTTGATCTTTTTGATCATCAGTGATCAGCTTTCTAGTTCTTCACTCAGCTTCTTTCTGAATGCATGCATGTTTTCAGCAGATCTCATGATTTCTGATCTTAAAACATTTTCATCTTAGATTTCACTGACAGAGTAGCTTGCAGTAATAGTCTGTTCTTTGCTTTCATGAGTTATTACATTTACATTTATCTGAAAGTTCATGTCTGCAGTTTCATGTGAGATACTTGCTTACTGCATGAACTTCTTCATACTTGATCATTCATTGATATTTTTCTGTATTTGAGACATGAATTGCACATATTCAGCTCAAAAAACTGTGCAAAGAGATAAAGCTATTCAAAACATATGGATCTTCTCAGATAGTCAAGCTGCTATTCAAAGACTTGAGAACAACAAACTCAGTGATGGTTTGTATCTTTGTTCACTTATTAAATAAAGAGCTCAAGATCTTGTGAATAAGCATATTAAGTTGCATCTTCATTGGGTTCCAGCTCATATGAATACATATGGAAATGAGCAAGCTGATAAAGCTACAAAATTGAGGACAGAGCATCAAGTACTAGCAGTTGACAGATATGTTTCTGTGTCATTTATCAAGAGAAAGATAAAGGAGACTGCTCTTGATCAGTGGAACCAGATTTGGCTTAAGAATTTAAAGTCAAATGCTTATTCTTTATATGAGAATCATCTCAAATGAAAAGCTAGATCACAGAAATGGTCTAAAAAACTTTGGTCAACTATGATTCAGTTGAAACTTGAGCATGAATACTTCAGATCTTATTTAATAAAATTATCTGATTATTCAGATAATACATGCTCTGTTTGCAAAGTGAAAGAAAATCTAAAGCATCTACTTTTAGATTGCAAAAGAGAAAGAGAAGAGAGGAGAAAGTGAAAGAAGAAGTTAGAAATAAGAGAGCTAAATCTTAAAATGATCTTTCAAACTAATTTGAAGTTGAGATGGTTGAGAAAATATTTGTTGGAAACAAATATTGCTACTAGAACTTGGTTATTGAAAACTTAAAAAGGAAAAAGAAACTAAATTAGTACATGTATTTCTTTGGAGGAAAGATTTAATGGCTTGGAAAAATTGTGAACACTCTTTTGTTGGAATTTACTTTGTATAATAAGTTGATAAATCCAGCAGGATATTAGTTCTAGCTGGTAGTCATCATAGTCTTAGACTGCATGTGACTATAATGAAGAATAATAATAATAATAATGCACATATTCATTCATTGACATTTCTTCAGTGTTTTTCTTTGCATTTTCATGCTGAAGTCTCTCTATGCTGTTGAGTGTGTTTCTCACACAAGCATGAGTGTTCAGTGATTTCTGTGCACTTTCATCAATTCATTCTTGCATGTGCAGATGTCATTGAATTCTTGAACAATAGTAGTTGCTTGTTTACTCAATCATTCAGTTTTCATTCATGCTCTGAAGTCAGAGTTATCTGCTCTATCTCTGTTGACATGAAATATTGTTTCTAAAGTGTCTCAGATATCTCATTCTTCAGTTGTTGTTGTAGAACTTACATTTTCTTGCTCTATTCTTCATTTCTTCTGTTCTTGTTATTCTGAGATTGTTTTTCTGTCTGACACTTCTGTTTTCAGTGTTCTTCTTTTCTGCAGTTGTGACATCTGCTCTTTTTCTGCTTTTTTTCTTTTTCTTGCTCTCTTTGAATCATGTTAATGTTCATAGAGTCTTCATAATCAGATTGCTTTTTCTTCTGTGCAGAAGATGATAGAGACTTCTCTTTGTACTTCTTTTTCCTGCATTGTTTGTAGATTCAGTTATCTTTCTTGATTGCATGTTCAATAATTTCAGTGTATATAATAGATTGATCTTTCATATTTGAGATGATATTCTTGATCTTCTTCTTTAGTTTTTGATAGAAGCTGTTCTTGAGCATCTCATTCTTATAATTGAGTAAGCTTGCTATTCACTGGTGCTCAACAGTGTACACTGCTGTCAAAGTTTTCTGTTTCAGACATCAGAGCTTGTCAGCTGCTGTTGCTTCTTCATTAATATCATTAAAGTTGATCTGTAGTTCTTTCTTGAACATGCTTCAATTTCACATGATATTCTGTCATTTCTTGTGAAGTCTCTTCATTGTGTTTTCTTTCTCAAATCAAGAGCTGAGAAATGACTGAGCTCAGATTGTCACTTCTCCTTGAAAGTTCAATATAGCTGTCAAACATCTTTTTATGTTATTCTTGAGATTGTTGAACTTGAAAAAGATCTTCATCTGAGTCAGAAATGACTTCAGTTTGTTACATTTTTCTGTAAAGAGTTCAATCTTGATTCTGATGACCTTTGCTGTCTCTTCTGCCACTTTAGTGTGCAGATTGACAATGATCTCATGATTTTGCATGATCTTTTCTTTGAGTTTGTTGATTTTGATGATCAGCTTCTGAATGCTGTTGCTCATGTTGATTGTTTATTCTGATATTATATTGTCAGATGCTTCACTGTATTGATCTTCTGTATCAGTAGTTATTGTATCATCAATGTAATG
Organism: Malbranchea zuffiana; assembly: GCA_039700045.1. Classification (NCBI taxonomy): domain Eukaryota; kingdom Fungi; phylum Ascomycota; class Eurotiomycetes; order Onygenales; family Malbrancheaceae; genus Malbranchea; species Malbranchea zuffiana. Next base: position 31,697 of record JARUPO010000017.1, on the reverse strand, counting down.
CCTCAATACTTCTGGTCTACTTTTAAGACTGAATGAATTCACTGTCTTTATCTGATAACTGTTAGATTTCAAAAGAGGTATAGAATCACTTTATCTTGTTGTAATAAGAGAGCCATTTTATTCTTAATAAGCACAGCTGTGATAATGATTCTTCAAGCTCACAGTTATGTTGACTTGAGGTTCATAAAGATATAAGTCTTCTTGTTGTTAATCCACAACTTTCTAAAAGAAAACACTGATGTTCTTCAATGATAGTGAGATGATTATGTTGTTAGAAACCTCAAACTTATAGAGTAAATCTAAGCTTGTAGAGCTTGAAGTTGCTGGAATTGTGTAGTTTTATCAGTCTCAGAGACTAGATCTGAGCCTGAAGAGTAAGCAGATGAAGATCTGACAGTGAATATAACAGAATAGTGAGCTAGTTGAGTTGCAACAAAGATATATTCATAGTAATTCAAAAGCATTGTGCTATGTATATAGTACAATCTAAGAGAGCAATAATCATGAAGAACTGTAAGAGTTCTTCTGATGAGCAAACTCACTCTTATATACATGATGCTCTGATATGAAAAGGTTTCATATCTTGCTTCTTGATACAGTTCCAAAAGAAACTGTAACAGTCAGTTTCAAACTGAACTGTCAGATCAGATTCCATCATGAACTGTTCTGTCAAGTCTTAATTGAGACTGTTGGTCATGTGACTTGCTGTGCTGCAGTCTCTCACGGTTGGACCAACTTCAAACCCAATCATCTTCTCAAGATTCAGCCTTGCCTGAGAGGTCCGTAACAAACAGTTGATGATAGACTAGATCTATGAGCAACTAGCAGTTCAATAGTCATATCTCATATGCTTGCAACTTGAGAGAGTAGGTCTCTCTCATTCATGAAGATAATTCATTGAACTAGAGCTTCTTCTTCAGCAGATGTAAGCTTGCGATGTGCTGAGGCTGATATTCTATGTGATATACATCTGTGAATTTGAGTGTGAAAAGTAGTGTATGACACATTGTATGCTCAAGCAGCAGTCTTAATGCTTGAAATTTGCTTGAATCCATAGACAGAAATAGCTAATAAAAGCATTCTTTTCTTGCTGAAAGCCTGAGATCTTGATGTGGCAGGCATATTTAATGAATTTCTTGAAGAAGGTGGTTAGGTTGAGAAGCCAATCCATTGGGTGATCCAATCTGTTGACTGATTGATTACATTAACATTTATTTCATCCACTTGTTTACTTACCTACGCTATAGCCAAGCCTGCACTTCTCATCAATGTGCTCTTGAGCAACAATGACTGGTCATAAAACAACGGTTAAATTTGTGAAACATGGAGATTTCTTTGGCTGGGGCCTGACACTAAAAAGGTTGTGGAGGAAGCTGCCAAGCCTTGTGTGTGAACTTACACACCCCAATCCCCCTTGATCACAACCCTTCCTCCTTTCAGACAACTTGACACGTTATTTTTCAAGCTCCGCCAAAGCCTCTGCTGCGTCTTGCATCTGGTTTCTTTCCGGTGAAAAATGATTCCTCCTGATTGGCGCTTCTACAGTCCCAACGGCATGTTGATTCCCGGGGGCCCTCATACATGGGTGATTATCGATTGGGACCAACGCCGCTGGTTCCAAGTGACAGGACCTGGCTCAGCGCTACCGGACGAGGCGGATGCGATTCGAGTGTTGGCCAAGTACGTGGATCAGCTTGGCCCTGATGTTCACTCCTTGGAGATATCTGAGAGCTGTGAGCTGTTGAGCGTGTCGTCGGAAGATCCGACTATGGAAATACGGTATCCCGAGTTACCAAAAAATATCGAAAGCAAAGATGTTATTTTCAGGTCAAAACTTGAGGAAATTGATAGAATGCACGTGTGTACGGATTTGGTGCGATGCACCGAGGACGACAAGCTCGTCGCGTTCAAATATACGCTCATCCATCAACGCGTCAAAAACATTTGGGATGAACTGCATATTCTTAAAGCACTTTCCGCTAGGAAGCACAATTTATTTGCTCCGTTCCACCGCGTGGTTATCGATGACGTCTCCCAAAAGGTCCTCGGGTTTACCACTGTATATAGCGGGAGGCACTCTCAAAAAATACACGGGGACTTTCTATTTCCACTGGTTGAAGCAACTCACCGAAGCTATTGACGAATTAAACCTTCGTTTTGGCATCATGCATCAGGATGTTGCACCGCGGAATGTTTTAATCGATCCTGCCACAAATGACCTGAAGCTGTTCGACTTCGATAGATCAGCCCTATTTGGAAGCGCGGGTCAGCAACCATGGCGCAACGACGTTGATGGACTAATATTTACTGTGTATGAGGCTCTAACCAAGGATGATAGCTACCGCTGCGTTTCATTCCATGAGCAGACAATCTCCACGGTTGAATCAAAGGACAATTGGAATGTGCAATTGCCTCTTGAGGATGGGAAAGGAGATATTGCTGCTTACCGACGCTTTGTGGCCGAATGGGCGCTTGGTCGGAGGACAACGAGGGCGATCAAGCATTATTCGGAGGCATCAGAGCCAATTTCGTGGCCGGAGTACACCAAGCCTGGCCTTTTCTGGGTCGATGATCCCAGAGGAGGCTACGAAAGCATTTTTCGAGATCGATGGATCGCTACGCTGGTTGGAGATTATGTTACATCCTGGGAACGGCCTCATCAAAAAGATAACTAGTTTCTGATTGTTGCTGGTTATCCTCCGTTGTTTTCAAGCGAAACTTTGACAACCATATATTCCCAAGCTCCTGTTTCTGTTGTTTGATATCTGTCACTCTGTCTAGAGACTCTAGGCTAGCTAGCCTACTATATACGGGGAGATCTGACTGTATAGAGGCCTGTGAAGCAGTATTTTTCGCGAGTTTAATTATTATCAGAGGTAGTCAAATGCTACGGGACAAACAGGCAACTATACAATTTTTGGTTTGCACCCAAGACTGTATGGACTGCCTAGGTGGTGCATCACAGATTCGCAACAAGAGCCACCAAACTTTCAAGGAACCAGTATCCCGTAGAATAGATCAACTCAATGGCTGCTATAGTAAATTATCAAGGAACCAGTGTCAACCTCGAGATATTGGGCGTATGGAATTAGAAACGAAGTCGTTTGACCTAATGTCACGGTGCTATTAGCTTTAGTTCGTAGATGCGGGACCCAACTCACTCCTGGTTCGCTTAGACCGAGATTGAGGCTTCGCATATAGAGCAAAAAAGAACAAGTTTTCTTATCGGACATTCTCAAATCTGAATCCAGGGGGAATATACCTCGTCGGCAGCTTGTTACTATGTCCAGCTCAGATGATGCTGTCGGTAAGAGCCTCCGAAAGGTCGCGTCTGGAGAGTCAATCTGGCTGACATACAAGGGAAGATGATAGCATGATAACATGGACAATTGATGAGGCTATCACTCAATTGGAAAATGGTACGTACTATGCCTTCTCGTACGATTGAAGAATAACTAATAATAGTTGTATAGTCGCGTTCGTCCCCAGGAAGCAGCGGCATGTCAATGTCGCGGACGCCGCGAAAAGGATCGCGTCTTTGGCGTATGAATCTGGATTATCAACAAAGCCTTTGATGGACCTTATCACGGTCATCGTGAAATCAAAGCATCGGTCATCGTGAAATCAAAGTACCTGGATCAGACGACAGTAACGACCCTGATCAAGAATTTATACCCTTCCGACCGAGTTTCGTCCAGCATTATCGCGAAGGTTGTGTGCTGCATAGGTCCTGGCAAAACTAAACCATCGACCGCGACGCAGAACTTGCTCCTGCGCTGGCTGATTCTTGTATACGATGGCTTAGAAGACCAGGCTTACCTCTCTAAATTTTACCATATTCTATTCGACAACCTCGATATGATCAGTCTTCGCCGTTCACTGTGCCATTTGCTGTCGCTCCTTACCCGCAGAAAACATGTGAAGCCCTTCCGCATCCAAGCCTTGATGGAGCTGATGCGGAACACAGGCGACCACGAAAAAGAACTACTGGGTCTCCTCCGCGTATTCAAAAGTTACTACCCCGATATAATCGTTGGCGAAACAAACATGACTAGAAGACGCGCCGCCTACTTTTTCAAACACCCAGATGCTGAATGGACAGGACACATGCGTGTCATCCAAGAAAAGGCAGCTAAATCCGTTGATTCTGGACAGCGCACATTTCAAGTCGTGCACCGGGCAGGTGTTAAGAGGAGTCGGGTGGAAGTCGTGATACCATCGGTGCAAACTTCAAAGGTCCCTCGAGGGAATATTTCGCTGGAAGAACTACGGAATGCTACTGATTTCATTCAGAAATTGGATAAAATCTATCTTCCTAATCAAATTGTTTCTGCTCTGGTGGACCCCTTGGCGCAAAAGTACTTGTTGCTTGTCAAGAACGAGCAGGCGCTCCAAAGGATGGAGAGCTGGCTTGCCGGTTTCTTCGAAGACGAACTTGACCGGTTGAATGACGGAGAGGAGGAGAGTTCGGAATATCTTGATTATGTTCTTGATGTCCTCGTCGGCTATGTACGATTCACCAAGGTGAGTAGCCCAGCTCTTTGTTCGTTCACATTATCGAACCATGGCCTCTGACATATATTAGACGCTGCCAGACGCTGCGGATAACTTCTTGCAAAGTTACGTCCGTATTTGGAACGGGGAAGATCATCGAGTCACGATTTTCGCTTTGCTGGAGTATATACCAATCGACGAGTATGAGGCACTCCGCGACAAATATTTCATCCCACTTGAGACGGCGCTCCTTGACAACACAGCGAATTCGAAAATCTTGCTCCTTCACTATTACTGTGCCCTCATCCGCCATTGGGGCAGCGTCACCCGCTCCACAACGCCCCCTCCATCCCTGCCACCACTGGGGCAAATCATCTCGCGGGCCGAGCTCCTCTCACTTTCGCTACTTGAAACCAATTCGGATTCAAATAGAAACGGAGGTGTGGAAGCCCCCTCGTCCAGCCTATGCGTGCTACGATTGTACACGGAATTCGCACACCTTTTAGCCAACAGCTCACTACGTGCCGACTTCAAACCTACGATTTCTATTCCTCAGACACTTTATCTTCTTGCGTTCACGCCCGCTCTCTGCAACATCTCCCTGCTGAGTGCTGCAGTTGCGAGTTACAAAACCTCTTTCGACGCTCTGCATAAGGCCGCTTCCCCTGGACGCTATCCTGACGATGCAGCGGCCCAGCTCAACGGATACGTGCTAGATATTTGTAATTTGCTGTGGCGGAATCGGGCACTAAATACTGATGAACCTAATGCAAAAGGGTGCTTGATTCCTGCACGCACAGTTCAAGTATTGGAAAATTATATCCAACAGCTGAATGATGTCTTAGATCAAAAGGATAGGAGCGGGGAAAAGTACAACTTCAGACTATCGTCTATTTTCTCGTTGAGCCAACATGCTGCGCTCTGTGGTATATCAGCGGCAACCTTCAGAAACCTTGAAGATCAAGCTGAACGAGGAGGTCAAACTATATCGGCAAAGCTGGAACGCCCAGCAACGCAGAAAGGGTTGGCTGCCCTTGGTAGGGATGGTGGCTTAGCGGTGAGTTGGCAGGAATATAGGTTAAGCGTGCTGGATTGGCTCGACGACCGTGGAAGCGCAGGTATCGGGGAGTTGATAAGAAGCGCAATGATATCTCTTCGGAAGTGAAGACTAAACGTATTGTACAGATGTCGCACATTGGCGAAATGGTATCATGCATTAGCGCAATTCAAATATATATCTTGAACACTGGGATCTTCGCGGATGGCGTTAACTGTCCGGTCGAGCCCCCGAGCCACTTCTTCAGACGGCAGGGGGACCATGGTATCTTTGATAGGGTCCCAGATAATATCAAGGCTTTCGATCTTCAGCCCCGTGGTATTCGATAATGTGTCGGCCACAGACTTGGTTGTGGTATGGTCCGTATACACGACAAGCCGCCCTCCATCAGAATCTACATCTGCAGCGCCAGCATCAATAGCAGGCTCTAGGTAGTCGTCCACATTGATTTCCGATCCCTGCCCCTCGAATACAATTTTCCCCTTTTTCTCAAAAAGATATGTCGTCGGAGTCACTGTTCCGCCCGCCTCTTTAATTATGTGCCTGATGTCCTGGAGTGCCCTGGCCTTCTGGTCCGTTTGGCATTCTATCACCACCGAGACGGAGGGGGGCAACATTGCTTCAATGGTCAACGATTCCAAGGCCGCACCGGAACTAGATATTCCCTGTCCTTTGGCAATCGCATTTTCAATCGTAGTTTTGGACATTCCGGCACGTTTCGCATTGCCGACTAGAAGGGAGAGTCGAGTGTTCGACTTGATATCGGGACCATAAACTAAAGTGGGAATTGTAAGTATTGGGCCGGATCCTATCGATGGGAAATAGATCGGCGATGGAGGTGTCGTACGTTTCACAGCTTGGGAGATATCCTTGCAAATTATCTGCCGTTCTTTGCTCTTTGCGGCATCATTTCTCCCCTTGTCATGCTTGATACTCGACCATTTGTTGTGGCCGGATTGCAGCATCGGGCTGTAGCTCAGGCCACGACGGCCTCCGCAGGTCCATGGCTGGGTGACGCGAGTGCCATAGATAAATCTACGCCCGAGAACCGTAGCCATACCATCTATGCGGTCCGCAATGCGCTGGAGTCGGACATCTTGAGCTCTGCATGCAGACTTGTGGCCGCTGAGGTCTTTGACAAAACGCTCGGGCCGAAATTTAATCCGATGTCTCCAGCCCTCATATGCCGGACAACCAAGGAGATGGGGAACAACCAACGGTCACTTTACATTGATTGACGAGCAGATTTATATTATACCTCCCTTGGAAGACCCTGAATCAATGTCCGCGCCTGAAACCGCTGCTTCGAAACCTTCCGATCCTGACGATGTAGCACCCCACCCCGAACTCGACGTTTCCAAGCTCCATGCTCTCCCATCAGAACAACAGGATCTATACCTCCTCACCTTCACGGCCGACCTCGTTCAATCCACCGCAACCCTTGACAAAGACGAGCTATCCTCGCGGCAAGCCTTCATCAAGCGGGAGCTCTTTAAGATTTTAAAGCTGTCGTCTCCTTCTCCGACTCGCGTGATTAGGAATAATATTGGGAGATGTTTGGGTGCTATATTCACGAAAGGAGATCGAGCGACGTTATACGAGACAGTAACGGAGCTGCTTACGATTCTGAATGCTGGTAAAAATGATGCAGATCTTAAAACGAAATTCACTGCGGCAGTCGCACTGGGGGATATCTTTGCCGCCGCGGGAGATGGGGCCGTCAACCAAGCGAGCGCGGCGTGCGCTGCCCTCCTTAAGCTGTTCAAATCCTCCCAGAATCATGTGGGACTTAGAAGCGCTATATATGTGGCAATACGAAAAGTGGTGTCTGGAATACAGAGTCCAATTGACGAATCTACTGCAAAAGATATATGGAAACACGCCAGGAATGCTGCGACTAGTGACAAGGCATACACCGTTCAGGCCAGCGCCTGCCTCTGTCTGGAGCGTTTAATTAAAGCTACGCCGTACTTTGATAATCTAAACGACTTCGAGAACCTAAAGACTACTATATTCAAGGTGATTGACAGCCCGATCGCATCTGTAAGGCACGCCGCCACTGCTTGCCTAGCTGCGATACTAGTCAAATCCTACTCCGCTCTGGACCCAGCGGACGCCGTTCCAAGTATTCGAAAACCTAAGAAGCAGCCGAAGAAAGCAAAGCCGGACGCGGTCGCCATAGACGATGATGTACCAGAAAGGCCTCAGTCCCCGTCAGGGCGAAAGGCAGAAACCACTCTCGCACTTAAGCTTCCTGACCTTTTGAAACAGCTATCCGTTCAGTATTGTCGGAGCTCAACTGGAAATCGAGCGAGAGCCGGCATCGCCCTTTGCTACAAGCATGTACTTCGCGGTTTAGGGGATAAACGAGTCGAAGAACGCTACGCTGATATCGCTGGCCATTTTCTGTTCACATTGTTGAATCATCCAACTGTGACATACAATCGATACCGTCTGCTCATGACAAGGAGGTTCGTGAAGCATCTTCTTGAGGATGTTGTTGGGCGGGAGATTCTGCGCGAGAACAGCCAGCTGAATGCGGCGAAGTGGATAGTTAATGAAGTTTTGAAAGATTACCCGCAGGTAATCCAAGAGCGACCGGAGCCAAGTAAACATACATTGACGAGTGCAGTATCTGTGTTGTCTTCTCTTATATCGTCTTTGGGATCTGCGGTTACTGCCTTCGGTGACCCTTGCCGCGATGCCCTTCTCCAGATTCTCCAGCACCCGAGCTATACCGTCCAAATACACGTTTCTGAGTGTCTACGCAGCCTTGTACTGGCTTGTCCCCAGCATCTCTTGTCATGCGTCACAATATGCATGAATAGCCTCAACCGTGAGATCGGACAGCTGTCGACCCCTCGACAATCATCTCAACGCTGTCTAGGTTATGCCCACGGACTAGCAGCTGTATTGAGCACTTCACGCCTGCAGCCGCTCTACGGTTCCGTGGATGTCTATTCGCAAGTTCTGTCACGGGCGACGGAGCTTTTAAAAACGAGTTCAAGTTCTCCCCTTAGGATGGCCGGTACGCAGATCCAAGTTGCCTGGATTCTTATAGGCGGCCTCATGCCGCTTGGCTCCAATTTCACGAAGGTCCATCTACCGCAACTGATGCTATTGTGGAAAAATGCCCTTCCCAAAGCTCTGCCCAAGGAAGACTTAGCGCAGCGTGGCCCTTTAGAACTAAGTTTCCTCGCCCATGTCAGGGAATGCGCACTTACCTCTGTGCTCGTATTCCTGGAGTTTAACAGCAAGCTTGTGACATCAGATGGCGCCAGGCGCATCGCTGCTATGTTACAGAATACAATCAGCTTTCTTGAGAATCTCCCTCGGATCAAGTCTGTTGAGGACATATCGGAGCGGCTTTCTGCTTCATTGCAATTGAAAGATTTTACGACTCTCGTGCGCAGACGAGTCCTGCAGTGTTTCACAAAACTGGTTAACTTGAATCATCCAAACCTCGTCGATACTTTGTCCTTGTCCAGCGTATTAGGCCTTGCAATATCGTCGTTTGCGGATCCGGATGTTACTTCCACAAATCCCCTCGATTCTTCTGTCGTGAGCGCGGCTGCTAATTTCCAAAGTCTTTGGGATCTAGACGACAATTTTGGGTTTGGTGTCACTGGTCATGCTCGGGAGTTTGGACTTGATGCCCGCCATAGAAGTGGGCACACATCGCATAAACGTCAAACGAACCCGGGTGACCATGTCATTGATGATGCAGTAAGTGCAGATGCGGACTCTTTCTGGCCTCAACTAACTATTTCCAGCTATTATCGCCCATCTGTCAAGCAAAGGAACATGATTCAGTAGTGCTTTATTCAGCCAAGGGCATTCAGGATAATTCTCACTCGGACCCGCCTACAACCGAAGTGGTCAATGCTGCAATTGAACTCTTTTCAATCACACTCCCCCTCCAGGCTCCAAAAGTTCAAGAAAGCAGTGTTGAGCAGATGGCTACCCTGCTATCGGCCCCAAGTCTTTCGAGAAATCCGGGTAGAAAGGCTGCCATGACTGTTAATGTTGCTGTGGCTTTGCTCTACACTCTTCGTGCTGCTGCGGAGAGTAGTTCTCCTGGAAATCTGAAGAACCCGGCAACAGAAAAGATCATCCAGGAACTGCTTCAGGTGAGATCATGCCGCATTTATGGAATAATATCTACATACTGACTTCTCTGTTAGACGTTCATTACGAATCCCGACCTCGTTATGCGTACAATTGCTTCGGAGTCCCTCGGACGGTTGTGTAATAGTGCTGGCAATGCTTTTACCAACTCCTTGATCAACTCCGTCATTGATACTATCGTCGACAATCGGGATCCCAATGCGCGGGCAGGGTGTGCAGTCGCGCTAGGCTCCATCCACGCCCAAGTTGGTGGCATGGCGGCCGGGTTCCATTTGAAAACCATCATCGGGGTCCTTATGTCGCTTTGTAATGACCCGCATCCCGTCGTGCACTTTTGGGCCTTGGATGGTTTGACACAAGTGGTTGAATCTGCCGGCTTGACATTCTCTGCATATGTCTCCAGCACACTCGGAATGCTCGCACGGCTTTATATTGCTGATACACATAACGAGCAAGCTACTTCGATTGCGACGGCAAACCATGAGGCCGCTTTCTCGACACCACTAGGTGTCGCCCGCTGTGTCAATGCGCTTATTAATGTGATTGGTCCGGACCTTCGCGACGTAGCCAAAACCAGGGAGCTCGTTTTCACGCTTGTAAAAGAGTTTCAATTGGAGCAAGATATGTCGCTGGTCGCCGTGAGCTCGAAATGCCTGGATCACTTATCCATGTACGCACCAGAACATGTGGACTTTTCTGGTTATGTCCGCTGGCTCCAGCAGGAACTGGTTTCGAACGAGGCGGAATTACGGGATGCTGCTGTGAAAGGACTGAACAACCTTATGAAAAGGGATGCTGACCGTGTTATTCGGACCGCATCGTCAAGCTTCGAAGACGAGCTTTGGATGGCATTCGACACTGTTACTGATAATGAGCTGCTTAAGGAAATCGTCCGTAACTGGCTGCAACAGACCGGGCTTACACATACCATCGTTTGGGTCCAGCGCTGCCAGAAAGTTCTTACCAAGGCTCGTGCAAAATCGGATGATGTTTCTACTCCAGTTACAGCCACCAACGCCGTTCAACCTGAACTTCCTGATGATGAAGTGGCTGGATTCGCTGCAGCCGGTGCAGCAGAGAACCGCGATGCCCCAGAGGAGTCGTCTGCTGGCCAAGAACTATTGAAATGGCAGACTCGCAATTTTGTTATGAGCTGTCTCAGCGAACTTCTGGTCATGGTCAGCAATGCAATATTACCTGATGAGACAGTACCATCGGAAGCAGCACTGCAAGAGAGGGTGGGAGATATTGTTCGAATGGCTTTTTCGGCATCGACCGCCAATGTCATCGAGCTGCGAGTGTGGGGTCTTAAAATCCTTGATCAAGTTCTAAAGGTAAGATTATTTCGCTTCTATCTATGCTCAACTAACCGTATACTATAGATGTTTGGAAGAGCCCCGGATCCCGATTTTGCAGAGGCATCTCTTCTTGAGCAGTACCAAGCGCAAATTGGGTCGGCCCTGACACCTGCATTTGCGGCAGACTCATCCCCAGAGCTAGCGTCGGAGGCGATCAATGTCTGTGCTACTTTTGTCGGCACGGGTATCGTCACAAGTGTAGGCAGAATGGGCCGTATCTTCAAACTTCTTGTTGTAGGACTTGAGAGCTTTGCAGGTAGCGTTCCTATTTCAACAAAATCTGAGGCCGTCGTGCTAACTTGACCAAAAGCTAAACCCGACACCACGGAAATCGGCGATCTCAAGGGACTAAACTCGAATGCGAGAGTTATGGTGAAACTGGCACTTTATTCCGCCTGGGCTCGATTGCAGATCGCCAGTGGCGAGCAAAACTATATCGTCAGCATTGTGCAACCCTATACGGCCATGCTCACCCCCCTCTGGTTATCTTCGCTGCAAGAGTTCGCCCGCTTACGATTTGAACCTGATATATCAAGTACTATAGGCCCAATGGGTCTATCGGATGACTTGGATGATGTTTATGCAGCCCTCAATAGAGAAATTCTCCTTAAAGTAAGTGGCTCCTGTGTCCTAATCGATGTATCAGCTGCTAACCGTAGTAATTAGTTCTATCAAGATTCTTGGCTAAACTTCGTGGATGCAATCGCCAGCCTTGTCGAGAAGGACAGTGCCTTCGTTTTTGATGCCCTGGACAAGAAGGAGGAATCGGCCAAGCAAGGGGAAAAGGAAAAGGAAACCAGCAGCCAGGTTAACGGTGAAAAGACTGGGAAAGGGAACCAAATCAACTACCGCGACGAACCTGTTGCGTTCTTCTTTGTCCTATTTGGCTTGGCTTTTGAAGCTCTCGTCAGCCAACTGAGCGCACCCTCTCCCCAAATCTTGGAAATTTTGCAGGCTTTGCAAAAGATAATGCGCCCATCGGTTGCTGGACCCGCAGTCTATCAAGAGGCCGTATTCTCAGAAACCATCGATACGCTCGATAGGCTGGTCATGACACAGGGGTCTCCTGTCCAATCCGTCATTGTCCAGATTGCCCGAAATCTCGCACTTAATCACCAGTCTGCAACCAGAAACGGGCCCCGTGACGAAAGCCTCTCCGACGATATAGAACAGCTTTTTGAACTCACCCGTAACATCATCCTTGTCCTCGCGGGAACGCTCCCTAATCTCGGCGACTCCTCCCCACACCCTCGATCTACTGTGTCCGAAGACTTGATCTCACTTACCCAGCTTTCACTATCATCCTTGGTGGATATTACTTCTGTATTTCCCTCCATTATTCGTGATGACCTCCATGCCTGCATCTTGCACATCTTCAGCACAATCCTCGCCACAGGTACCTGCCAGGCTGAAGTTATGCCCCAGGCGCTCCCTGTATTCAGGCGTTTCGTTCAAGGTCTCACGTCGCCCGTCAATCCAAGTGCTCTCGACTCGGACAACTACGAATCGGTTGTTTCCCGTCAAATCCGCGGCTGCATAACCAGGTTCTTAACTATCCTCCAAGTCGCCCAGCGCCGAGAATCCGAAACATCGCTTCCCTGCGCCAAAAACACCCTTTTATCCCTTACAATCCTGCTCACAACGGGTGGACACGTCATTCCACCCCAAGAGCCCATAATCCCGCAGGTTCTTTCAGAGATTCTTGACTGTCTTCAGGATTTCGGCCTCGCAAATGTCGCAGCAGGCTGTGTCCGAACCCTCCTTCACTCCACCACCCGGTCACCCACCGACAAGGCTATTGCACGCTTCCTGTTCCCCCGATTAATTGCATTCATAACTGGCCTTCCCTCCTCCCCCGACACCGAAGCACCAATCGATCCCGAAAACGCAAAAACATCCATCACGCACACGCTCGTATCCTGCGTGAGCTCCCCTACAATCCCAGCAGCTGCCACACCGACAGCAATGGCGCTCCTCGTGCCCGCATTACTCACACGGGCCCAACGCGAAGGAGAATCCGTGTTTAAAGAAATAGCTGCACGGCTCTTGGAACTCGTGAAGGCGGACCCAGCTTCCTTTAGAAGTATTGCGGCCAGCATGGCACCGGAGTCGAAGGCGTTGACGGAGGAGATTCTGCGGAGTGCCGGCCCGAGTGACGGGGCTGGGAAGGATGGAAAAGATGCTGGCGCTGATGGAGATCGGGAGGTCGCGATGCCGAGTATCACTCTTCGCATGGACTTTTAGTTTAGGTTTCGAAGGATTTTCTTTTTTTTTTTAATATCTTCCTCTGTGTTCTGATTTATGAGTTGGGTATAGATATATGAATATATTGTTTTAATATGATATTAATGACTTGGATTATTTTAGACCAGTATGGGCTGCAGTGAACGTCATAAATATCCACACTGGCTTAAATTTGTTGCTAATCACAATAATATCCAGGGCATACAGAGTACATCCCCTCTCTAAACTGTATCAAAATAAACAAATTTAGGAGGCAGGTGCTAAGAAATAAAACTATCCTCCATTCTATCGGGTATCGGTTGCAGCCACACATCCTACGCCAAGCCCACACAATACTTCACTGAGTACGGAGTATTGAAATATGTACAGTCACAGTTCAGTCAGAGAAAGCGAAGAAAGGTTAGCATGCTAAACATACGCGCCGCTACTCCGTTGCAATAGATTCGGGAGCCAATGACGGAATGGTAGGCTCGTGGGGCGGATGTTCTGGAGGCGGAGGGGGCGCGGCAGCGGCTTTCTCTTCCTTGTGGTGCTTGTAGGAGTGAAATCGAAGTGCTATGATAATCATGGCTGCAGTGAGAATTCGTTAGTCACTTTTTTTCTGGTCAAGGGCGGGCGCCTGATAAGGACTGCCGTTCACAAAGGAAATAGGGGAATAACAACTGACCTGCACTCGTCGCGATAGCAAGAGCCGCTCTGCGTGTGAGAATCCAGCGCAAACCTTCCACTTGGCTCTTCCCTTCGCTATTCAAAGAGACAGTGATCTGATAATTCAGTTCCTGAATAGCAGCATCCAAGGAGCGTTGTAGCTCCTTAGTAGATATCTTCTGATCGTTGAACATCTCCTTGACGTCGTCTTTCAACGCAGACAACTCCTGCGACAATTTCTGGTTCAAGATATCCACCTCATGCTGCAATTGAGCGCGTTGAGAGCGCTGGGACTGTATCTCAGTATTCCTTGATGACTGGATAGCGTTGTGCAATTCTGACGACGCAGCCCGGAAGAGATATGCCTCGTTTTCAAAGTCGGATTTCGATAAGAGACCCTTGCGTGCTATTTCCAAGTTCTCTGCCAGCAAGCCGCGAAGGCTTTTCATAATCAATGTGGACTGCTCTTCCGTAAAGCCACCTTTCGAAAGATCCTGGACTAAGCTGTAGGTGTCGAAATGGTGAACGTATGGAGACGGAGATAGGTGCGGGGGCCTGTGAGATTCAGGCCGGGCAGTCGTTGCCAGCGAAGTGGCCTCGGATTCGGCCTGTGACGAGGCGGTGGAATCGGCTGGGAGATAGAATACGGAACCAAGGCCATCAGAAGGCGGTTGTGTATACTCTTTGTTGGCTGTCGATTCTCCTGCGTGTGGTGGTGGTTCTATATTGTCTGAGTCACCATCGTGTCCGATCTGCGGCGGTAATTCGCTCGCGATGACAGTAGAAGAGGCAGAGATTGTAGAGGGCGAAGAAGAAGATGATGAATCTGTGTTTTCAGAAGCAAATTCACTCCGCTTACTCGCATCTTTCGACTCTGGTGCCTGGGAAGCTTCTGGCGGCGTATCCTTCCCGTCGTCCGGCGTATTGCTCTGACCGGGCGGGAATTGAGGCTGAGGCTTCCCGCCTTCAGCATTTATCCGAGGATCAGGGCGTAAATGTGTCTGTGCAGCCGGTCCGTATCGTTGGTGGATGGTTTCCTGTTCGCATTTTGGACTTGTGTGCAGGCGCGCCGAGGAAGAGCGATGAGGGGGGAAGCGGATTGATCTATAGGTGGTAGGCTCGCACGACCGTACGGAGCGTAGTAGGTTAGGATAGAGGAATGGTAGCCTTGACGTCGCCATCTGAGCTTCTGGAAATCATCTGTAGCATGCGTGAAGTCGTTCTTCGTCGTTCGGTTATTTATCGGCTTCAGACCGGGCGGTTTTATATTGTCACGTGACTAGACGTCATGAGACTGCGCGTGTGGCACTTGAACCACTCCGTAAAAGTAACTTCAACATACCTCATCATTGCATATTATGGTGCAGGCTGTCCAGTAGAAATATAAGATCCTATTTGACACTAATCCTCCTAACTATGCCTACCGCATTTGCGTGATAAGCGTTGGGAATCACAGGAAAGATCAGTGTGGACAGTTTATGCCCGTCAAAGGACTGTGTTCGTCGCCGAAATTCAATAACAGGGATGTGCTGACCGGTATCCCAATGAAATGGAAGAGAAGCTAACAAGAGAACCGAACATCCCTTGCACCGGTCATCATATCAGCAACCAGCTCAGCTGCCGCCGTGCAAAACCCAGAGCCACCAGCGCCGCCACCAAGATACAGACCTACGAAGTTTCCCCTCTTATCGAGGACGAAGGAGCCGGAATCTCCAGCTTCCCCGAAATTGTGATTCATCGCCGAAAGTGGTATGACCGTGTATGCCTCTGAGATGGTGCTCTTCAGGGTGCCGTCACTCTGACGTACCCAAGTCTGGAGAGTACTGGTCTTAACGCCGTTCAAACGACCGGCAGTAAAGCCAGTGGAAGGCACGACTTTGAATAGGTCCATATCCGGTTCAATATCAGCTGTTTCTTGAATCGTAGTCATCACGGGTTCAAACATCCCCTTCTGCTTGGCAGGTAGCTCTTTGGCTTTCGGTAGCTAGGGGTTTATTAGCAAGATGATGATAAGAATTTTCCGAGCGAGTGGCTAACGTACCGTGTTGTTTGATAAACGATTGGCCTGAGCCTCGATCAATGCCCAATCCAGAGCCTTGGGAGGTGTACAGGTGCTCAGTCGAAACCCGAGGGCAGCATATACTCGGCCAAGATACGGATACTCGCTTCCGTGACAGAGGGTGTGAAGAGCGTCTATCTTGGCCTGATAGGCGGCAATGA
Source organism: Malbranchea zuffiana (assembly GCA_039700045.1). Taxonomy (NCBI): domain Eukaryota; kingdom Fungi; phylum Ascomycota; class Eurotiomycetes; order Onygenales; family Malbrancheaceae; genus Malbranchea; species Malbranchea zuffiana. Next base: position 15,548 of record JARUPO010000017.1, on the reverse strand, counting down.
TGCGGTTTGCGCTCTCATGATACATGGTCTCCTTGTCGGTCACGAAATCCTCGGGATTGGCCAATTGGCGTTCAATATCATTGAATTTCGCATCTTTGACCGATTCTATGCTTTCCTCCCAGGCTCGAACAGTCTCCTCGAAATCGACAATACTTGGTGAGTCCATCAGTAAATCATTGGCCTGATCTTCCGGGCGGAGACCATCTTGTTGCCATCTTAGCACCGAAATATATCTGCCGAGTAACGCGGTACCACCGAGTGGAAGCACGTCAGCCCATACTTCCTCCATGTACCGTTGTTGTCCTGTAGCTCCACAAAACCGCCGAAGGTGGAAGGGTGACGAGTGGACTCTTGATTCCCTATGCTGCGACCGATTGCCATCTGCAGGCCAAATGCTTCTTCTTCCAGAATAATACGTTCTTCGGGGTCCGCATAGATCACAATGCCCTGGACAATCTGCACCGCAACATCGCCTAGATTATGACGATCAAGAATGTCGACCAAGTCCTCTCGAACAGCAATCCAGCTCTCTCTTGAATCCGGCCAGACGGTCAACATGGCAGTCAGTATCTTTGGCCCACCTGGCTTTCCGCGCCTCATAATTGACAACGCGGACCATTCTTTCCCCTTGATCGATTGGAATATATCGGCTTTGGCACTGGGCCACATGCTCACAATCGGTTCCGTTGATTCGATGGGATAGCTGAGCGTTTTTTCGAAGGCCCTCGCGTCGAGAAGCTCTACCTTAATCATAGAGCCCTCTCCATGTTGTTGGCACGTCTTTATGAGCCTTTCCGCCACGGGAATCCATTCCTGCTCGGTCGCTGCTACCGTTGCACGAATTAGGACAGTCGGATAGGACAGCCCTGTTGCAAGTTTGTCTGAAGGGTATTGGACGAAGATTGTGAGCTCAGGCGAAATCTTGCTGTCAGCTAGTACCACCTGAACTTTCTTTTGAAGCTTGTTCTCCCACAGTTGGCCTTCAGGCGATGTTGGCGATACAAGCTCGAATTTTGATCCCAATGTCGTGAGATATGGTCCTCCCACACGGAATTCTTCAACGCGCACTGGGACCTTGTCAGAGTCTTCAGAGGATCCATGTGCCCTCCAGCTCCGTCTTCCTATATTTGAGGATGTTGGATGAATGGGGATGAGGGGGCTAGCATGGGCCTCTTCTGTAGACATTGTAAAATATGGCAGTTGGTGTTGGTTGGCGCCTTGTGGAAGATTTTATGATAACGCTTCTATAGCGCGCTGTAAAGAAAAGATAAGAACTGCCTTCGAGCAGTATGAGCTTAAGACAGCCTGACTAAAACGCTGGAAAAAGGTAGGAACTTGAGAAGTGTTGTTATCCGAGAGGTTGGCTTGCTTCAACTGGAGGATTCCAACAGAAGAGGGGAAAGAGGAGAAAAGAAGAATGGCCAATATAAGAATGGCTGCAAACCAGATACTAGCTCTGGAAGGAAAGGGAGTTACCATGGTAGGACTCCATAGAGTTGCGGGATGAGGCAGTCATTGATCAGGCCATGAAACCTAGCTGAACAGCAGCCTAGAGGTCCAAGGTCCACGGTATAATTTGTGGGTGTCATTCACTATGATGGAGATTGTTGATGAGGAAGACGATATGTGCTTTTGACCCCAGGCAGCTTCGTTTGTGAATGGCAGAAATCCATTGTCCCTTTTACGGATATGGATTGCGGTAGTCCCTATTCCCAAGTTGCACATCTGTATTCCCAGTCACTGGCTAGCATTGATTTTCGAAGCCCTTCTTATCTGCCAATATGCCTCAGGAGCTTCTTCGTCCGACTCAATTCGGGCAACCTTCCAGGTCGAGGTATGCCCGTTCCCACGCGGTTCGTCACCTTCATCTTCTAATTGAGGTAAAGCGACTGCAAACGCTGACGGGTCACCCTCGATATCGCCATTCGGGCCGCCGTATATTTTCATCCTGGCCGTGACTTGTCCCGTTATCTTAGGCCTCATAGTCCCAAGTGCGTCTTTCCACGCGTTCTGAGGCAAACGTGCCTGATTGTCTGGATCATATAGAGCTAACATGGTACAGTTTCTCAGTTTGATGTTAGAGTCGCTAAAGAACAAGCGTATTGCTAACGCATACGTCACGGCAAGGCGTTCTAACACAAGAAATCTTAAAGGCGGTGCTTCCGTAGCCCCGCCACGTCGATATGGGGGCGCATGTAGCAATGACTGCGCCGACATGTCCGTCAGTTGATGGGCGTAGAAGTATTGGCCTGGTGGAACCTCCGGTGGACCATACAAGTGCAGTGTTTCGAGGTTGGGAAAGTTCGTCCCCAAAGTCACAGAAAACCCGGAGATGGTTCGTTGCCACAGGTTCTGAATCTCCAGAGGGCGGAGCAATCGCACTTCGTTGTGATAGAGCTGGCCGAAGCTGAAAGAGAGTTTTAAACGCCTGATATGGGTGAATACGTTCCAGAAGGCACCAGTGCGGAACCGCTTGCGTTGGAGCACAGGATAATTTTTCAATTCCATTGTCATCCACGGCACTCGTCCTTGGTCTGCAGATACGGTCTGGATGGCGAGAGGTCGACTAGCTTTAAACGATCGAGCGAATTCGAGCAGAGCACTGAAGACGTAGGTGACACCTGCAGAGTGAAAGTTTCCCATCGCCGCAATGCGATCCTCATCAACTTCACCTACTGCGGATAGGTCTTTCGTAATATAATCTGACAGGATGTACTCCGTCGGAAACTGGATTGTAAATTTTTCAACGTGCCTGAAGGCGCACAATATACCCGACAACCGTTCGTGCAGGCATATCTCCTGGGGGAGATACCGGGCTGAGGGGAGGCATGGGCATTTCGGATCATGATATTTGTAGTCGTCTAGGGATACGGCAAACACAAGCTCCTCAATGTGCCCAACATATTTGGGGTTGCTCGCAACAAGCGCTGCTGATGCCAAATTGTTCTCCCGGTTGCGGAGAATGAGCTGTTTAAAGAAGACTGCCGTTGGGACCAGATGGAAGAAATGCCGATTGACCAGCCGCAGAGAAGATAGAGTTGTCAGATCCCCAGTGAACTTCAGGATGATACAGTGTAGCAGTTCATTTGGGAGCTCATGCAGGGACACCATGCTTCAGCTTTTGTTTTCTCGCGTAGATATGTCCTCGCCCAGAAACAAGCCAGAGCCAAACCAAAACATTGATCTTGTGGGAATCGACAAAAAAGGGTAACGGATTAAATCGAGGATACTATCAGAGACCACTTGGGACTCCCCGTACTCATTCACTCCATCCTCTACTCTTACGAAGTGAAGAAGTTCGTTCGTGATGTTTGACCTAGTTGCTCCGTATTAGTTAACGTAATAGATCACTCAACCGATTGGATCACTCAACTGATTGGCTCCTCAACCAAACCACCTTGTTATAAACCTCGAACTCGTAGAGTAACCCTGGCTCGTTGAGCTCGGAGTCCGGTGTGTTGTGTATGGTTTATCACTCTCGGTGGCTGGGCCCGAGCCTGAAGGATAAGCTGGCGAGAGCCTGGCGGCGGATATAACAGAATAGGGAGCTCGGTTGGGTTGCAACAAAGATATATTCATAGGAATCCAAAAGAGTCGTGCTATGTATATAGTACGGTCTAAGAGAGCGATAATCACGAAGAACTGTAAGAGTCCTTCTACGGGTGAAACCCGTCCTTATATACATAATGCCCATCTTAGCGGTCATGGCCCTAGCTAAGATCCCTAAGATGCCCTGGTCTTAGCCGTCAGAGTCCTGGCTAAGACCGCTCAGATGCCCGTCTCATAGCCATCTTGGTCGGAGCTCAGATGGCTAAGATCGGCCCGGAATAACTATTCCCCGGAGCTATCCAATAGGATATCTCCCCGCGTGCTGTGCCGCACGTTCTGTGAGACCAAGCCTCTTTAGTCCGTAACATCATTCTCCCCTCCAAGCAAGGCGTCCCGACTTCTTTATAAGCACTTTCCCCCGCTGCTTCCTGTAGGTAGGCTCCTGCGTCCCTTCGTCTTTTGGTGATGCGCTAATCATGGCTTCCAAAGCTTCCATCAATCGTTCAGCCCGTCTCAATAAGCTGAAAGAGTTCGGTTCGGAGTGGTTTATTCCTTGCGCTCGTTGCGCTAGACTAGATCTCATTTGCGTTCGCATCGACGAGAATTCCAAGTGTCGCGGTTGCGTGAAAGCAAACAACGCCCGTTGTTGTGAGATGTCGACTCCTTCCGATCAGAATTGGGATCGGTTGATCAGCTCGTACGAGAAGATCAGTTCTGAAGAGGACCAGGTTCAAGAGGAGTTTCGTCGTTTATTGGCCAAGCAGGAGCGGTTGAAGAAGCAGAAGAAGCTTCTTCAAAAACGTGCTCGCGACTTCATGGCTAAGGATGTAAAGACCGTGGAGGATCTCGAAAGAATGGAAGAGGAGGATCGGTTAAAAGCCGAGGCTGAACAAAAGAAAGCCGTTGAGGCGAGTTCGACTTCGTCCGCAAATCCCCTCGTTTCGTTTCCTGGCGATTCTCGATCGCCTAATTTCGACCTCCTCGGTGACTCGTCGTTTTCGATGTCACCCTCGCAGCTCGAAGCTGCCGTTGCTGATATTCTCTCAGCGCCGTCCGAGCATTCCGAAAATGCTCAATAGGTTCCCAGGTGCTTTCCTCGGTAGGGTAACCTTTCCATTTGACCAAGTAGTGTGTTTTTCCGTCGATCTGACTTTGTCCTAGGATTTCTTCAATTTCGTATTCCCCTTGAGCGTTCTCTGTTTCCGTTGGATATAGCGTGGCGTTTTGGTGTGCTTTTTCCAATAATGAGACATGAAAAACTGGATGCATTTTCATTCCCTTTGGTAGCTCAAGTTCATAGTTGATATCTGATATCTTCCTTGAGATTCTGAATGGTCCCAGTTTCCTGTGATCGAGTTTTTCGTTTGGTCGTTTTGTTTTAATATTTCGTCGCAAAAGATAGACCTTCTGCCCCTCCCTCAGTTGGGGTGCGTCCTCGCGCCTTTTGTCGTAATATTGCCGCATACGTTGGTTCGTAAATTCAATATCCCATTGCAGGTGCTGCTGCAGTTGCTTGAGCTTTTTGGCCGTTATTTCACCCAAGTGGCTCCTATTTAGGGCCTCTAGCGGTGTTCGTTCAATCGTGGGTTCTCTGCCGTAGTTCGCGAAGAATGGTGTCATGCCTGTTGTGGCATTTTTTGAGCTATTGTAGGCGAACTGTGCCATCGGTAGCAGTTCCGCCCAGTCGTCCTGATTGTGACTGATATAGCTTCTTAGATATTGTTCGACCGTCTGGTTCAATCGTTCGGTCTGTCCATCTGTTTGTGGGTGGTAGGCCGTCGATGCTTTATGCTTGACCCCCAGCCGTTGCATAAGCGTTTGCCAATAATGTCCCATGAACTTGGTATCCCGGTCGGTAATCCATTCCTTTGGTAGGCCATGGTTGGCTATAACCGTGGCGTTAACCGTTTTTGCCAAATCTTCTGCTCCCATCTTTTCAAGATAAGGGATAAAGTATGCGTATTTCGTGAGCATATCCGTGATCGTTAGGATTGAGTCGTAGTGTATTCCTTTCGAGATCACCTTGGATGGTGGGAGTTTCACAATAAAGTCCATTGCGACCTGTTCCCATGCTCCCTTCAGTCGTGGTATTGGCTGAAGTTTCCCGTACTCCTTGTGTCTAGATGCCTTGCAGCGTTGGCAAGTCTCGCATCTTCGAACGTATTGTCGTACGTCCGTCCACATACCTGGCCAGTAGTAGTTTCGTTGAATTCGGTCTATTGTTTTTTCGATTCCGAAGTGTCCTGCTGCTGATCCGTCGTGGTTGTGCCTCATGACCTCCTTCCTGAGCGTCTTGGGCGTGTATACTCTTCCTCGGTATAGTATAAGTCCTTCGGCCTTGGTGACACCGTCTACTCCTTCTATTCCGGCCGTGTCTTCTTTCCTTGTTTCTTCCCGTAACCTCCCGGTCATGGAGGATTCCAGCGTGACTATCTGGATAGCGTTGATCTCTTTTCTGTTGAGGACCATATTTCCGTCCGCATCCATGTCGAAAAGGACTCGCTCCTCCATTTCCTTGTCCTTAACTAGGTCCGGTCTTCGGCTCAATGCGTCCGCCCACGCATTGTCTCTGCCTTTGCAGTGTTCGATCTTGATGTTGTATTGCGCCAACGTCTCGTACCATCTAGCTTGCCTTCCGCTAAGCTCCTTGGTAGTCAGGAACGTCCGCAGGTTGTGGTGGTCTGATAGTATTTTGACTTGATGTCTTGCTCCCTGGAGCTCAATCCTCCATTTCTTGAGCGCCTCAACTATCGCCAGTAGTTCTATATCGTGGATGTCGTATCGAGATTCAGGTCCAGTGAGTGACCGAGCATAGCACGCCACGAGCCTCAATTTTCCATCTGGCCCTGGTTGCTGAAGTCGTCCTCCTATGGCTCCTCCCGACCCATCTGTATCGACCACACTTGGTTTGTCCGGATCATGGTGTGCGCACATGTCTCCATTTCTGAATGCTTCCTTAAGTTCCTGGAATGACGCCTGTTGTCGTTCCTTCCATTCAAACGGTTTCTCTTTTTTCATGAGTTCCGTTAGGGGCTTTGCCTTTGCTGAGAATCGATTGATGTACTGTCGATAATAGTTGACTGTCCCGTGAAACATCTGGACTTCCTTGACGTTTGTTGGCGTTGGCCATTCAGTTATGGCCCGTACCTTCTCGGGGTCCATTCGTAGCCCTTCTCCTGAAATAAGGTGCCCTAGGAACAAGACTTCCTTTTTGAAGAATTCGCACTTCTTCAACTTCAAGAGTACGTCGTATTCTCGTAGTCTCCGCAGCACTGTTGCGACTTTTTCCCGGTGGTCCTCCCTGGATCCTTTGGTAAAGATCAGGATGTCATCCAGGTATACCACCACAAAGATGTACAAAAAGTCTCTCAAGGCCTCGTTGGCCCATGCTTGCTGGCATGCCGGTGCATTGGTCAGTCCAAATGGCGTAACCTTATATCGGTACATTCCTTTGTGCGTAACGAAGGCTGTTTTCCATTCGTCTCCTGCTTTGATCCGTATTCGATGGAACGCTTCCGTCTGATCCAGTGCCGTAAAGTACGTGCATCCCCTGAACATATCTTGTAGTTGTTCAATCAGGGGTAGCGGGTATCGGTCCGGTATCGTAATTCGGTTTATCGGCCTGTAATCAATACAAAATCGTTTCGTTCCATCTTTCTTCGTGGCAAATAGGGGTAAACATCCTCCTGGTGCCTTCGTTGGTTCGATATATCCTTTTTCTAACTCTTTTTCCACAAATTCATCAATCAGATCCAACTCTTCCTGAGTATACCGTCTCATCTTCATATATCTGGGCTCTTCGCCTTTAATGAAGTTAATCTCGTGGTCCCATGGTTTGTGTTCCGGTAACATCTGCGATGGTTCTCTTTCCTCAAAGAGTGTCCTGAATTCCGCGAATTCTTCGGGTAAACCTGGCAAGGGTTCTATCGCTTTGTTCCGTTTAGGTTGATCCCCGTCCTTGCCTGTGTTTTCGATCGATCGTTTGGGCCAATCTTTTTGGGGTATCTCCTTTAGTGCTCGAGTCTCTGGGGTCGGTGTGCTCGTAGCTAGATCTCTAGTCCTTCCTAGCGCTGCGATCTGCGCTGGACTCCTGGATCTCTGGTCGAGGGGACAATCGCATCTCCACCATTGTATTCCTCCCGCTCGCCAGTCAATGTCGGGGTTATGCAGCTCCAACCAAGGGTAACCCAAAAGCAGCTGTTCGTTCCCTAGGTTTGTCACTTCGAAGCTCATTTCCTCGTGGTGTCGTCCTATTTGTAACTTGGTTGTTACAGTGTCGTACCGTACTTCGCGTGCCATCTCTCCAAACTGCGTTGCCTGCAACGGTTTGTCTTTTTCTATCAGGGGTATGACGTTTGTTCTCGCGAATTTCTCATTCATGAAGTTTCCTTGGGCGCCAGAGTCGATCAAGGCAGTTGCGCATGCTCCATTGACTTCCACTGGTATCCATAAACTCCATCGTTTCGGCGTGGTGGACGCCTTCCGCCGGTTTGGCCACTCCACGGCCCTTAATTCTGGGTGGCCTGGTCTTTTCCCGCCGGTTCGCTTTTGGTCGTTGAAGGTTCGTGGGTTTCCTTCCCCCCACCAGCTCCTGAGTCCTTAGGGGCTGCGTTCGTTAAACCATGTCTGTGGGACTTCATAATCCTTATAGCTTCCTGACAAGCCTTCTGGATGCTCTCGGTGGCTCCTTCCAGCGCACCTATTTGTTCTATTAGCGCTTGCTCGATGATCTCGTGCATCGATTGTTCGACCAAGTCGCTGAAATCATCGTTTTCAAAGTCATCGATTTCATGTTCTTTCCGTAGGACCCGGATCTCTGGGTTTCCAACTTCTTCCCAGTCTTCCTCGCTACTAGTTTCGCAGGTCATGCATGATGGTATCATGCATCCGTATTCTCCGTGTTCATCCATAGATTCATCGTAACAGGTTCGTTCCATATATTCTTCTAGAGTCTCATAATAACTACAGACTCCTTGGCACGTGCATATGCCTTCCTGATGGTTGTTCGTCCAGATCTTGGCTTCGCGCCACTGATCATAGTAGGGGTTGTTGGTCCTTTCTGGCATCGGTCGCCAAGTGAAATCTAACTGGAGTCGCTCGTGCCTTATATGTCGTCCTAGCCACTGTTGGCCCTTTTGGTCATCGGCGACCAGCTTTCTAGCCCTTCGTTCGGCTTCTTCTTGGATGCATGCATGTTTCCAGCAGATCTCATGGTTCCTGATCTTAGGACATTCTCGTCCCAGGTTCCACTGACAGGGTAGCTTGCGGTAATAGTCTGTTCTTTGCTTCCATGAGTCGTTACATTCGCATTCGTCCGGGGGTCCATGTCCGCAGTCCCATGTGAGGTACTTGCTTACTGCGCGGACCTCTCCGTATTCGGTCATCCATTGGTATTTTTCCATGTTCGAGGCGTGGATCGCACATATCCATTCGTCGGCGTCTCTCCAGTGTTTTTCCTTGCATTCCCATGCCGGGGCCTCTCTATGCTGCTGGGCGTGCTCTTCGCACAAGCATGAGTGTCCAGTGGCCTCCGTGCATTTCCACCAGTCAATCTGTTTGTGTTCGGGGGTGTTCGGGTCCTTGAACAGTCGGAGTTGCTCATTCACCCAATCGTCCAGATTGCGTTCCTCCTCGGGAGTCAAAGTTAATTGCTCCACTTCCTCTGGTGTGAAATACTGTTCCTGGGGTGCCTCGGGTATTTCGTCCTCTGGCTGTCGCTGTAGGACTCGCATCTCCCTGCTCTGTCCTTCATTCTTCTTGTTTTCGCTGTTCCGAGGTTGTTTCTCTGCCCGACACTCCCGTTTCCAGTGTCCTTCTTTTCCGCAGTTATGGCACTTGCCCTTTTTCTGCTTCTTGCCCTTTTCTTGTCCTCTTTGGATCGTGTCAATGTCCATAGGGTCCCCATAATCAGGTTGTTTTCCTTTCCGTGAGGGAAGTGGTAGGGGCTTTCCTTTGTATTTCTTTTCCATGCGTCGTTCGTAGATCCGATTATCTTTCTTAATCGCATGTTCAATCATTCCGGCGTACGTAGTGGGTCGGTCTTCCATGTTCGAAATGGCATCTTTGACCTCCTCTTTTAGTCCTTGGTAGAAGCTATTCTTGAGCGCCTCGTCTCCGTAGTTGAGTAGACTCGCCGTTCGCTGATGCTCAACGGCGTATGCCGCTGCTGAGGTCTTTTGTTCTAAGCGTCGGAGCTTGTCGGCCGCTGTCGCTTCTTCGTCAATGTCGCCGAAGTTGATCCGTAGTTCTTTCTTGAACGAGCCCCAATCCCTCATAATGTCTTGTCTTCTCTTGTGGGGGCTGCCTTCTTCCGCGGCGCCTCCCTCAAACCAAGAGGTGAGAAACGGCTGTGCCCAGACCGCTGCTTCTCCTTGAAAGTTCGATATAGCCGCTAGGCACCTTTCCACGTTGTTCTTGGGGTTGTTGAACTTGAAAAAGATCTCCATCTGAGCCAGGAATGGCTTCAGTTTGTCGCGTCTTCCCGTGAAGGGTTCAATCTGGATTTTGATAGCCTTCGCCGCCTCTCCTGACACTCTGTTCTGCAGGGTAGCGATGGTTTCGTGGTTTTGCATGATTTTCCCTTCAAGTTCATTGATCTTGGCAACCAGCTCCTGGATGCTGTTGCCCACATTGGTTGCTGACCCCGGTGCCATATCGTTGGATACTTCGCTATACTGACTTTCTGTGTCGATAGTCGTTGTGTCGTCGATGTAGTGCCTTAATACTTCTGGCCTACTTTCAAGACTAAATGGGTCCGCCGTGTTTACCTGCTAACCGTTAGGTCCCAAAAGGGGTGTAGGATCACTGTACCTTTGTTTATAAGAGGGGCTGTCTTATTCTAGATAAGCACAGCTGTGGCAATGGTCCTTCAAGTCCACGGTCGTGAGTACTTGAGGTCCACGAAGGTATGAGCCTTCTTGTTGTTAACCCACAACTTTCCAAAAAGGGAACACTGATGTCCTTCAGTGATAGAGGGGTGATTATGATGTTATAAACCTCGAACTCGTAGAGTAACCCTGGCTCGTTGAGCTCGGAGTCCGGTGTGTTGTGTATGGTTTATCACTCTCGGTGGCTGGGCCCGAGCCTGAAGGATAAGCTGGCGAGAGCCTGGCGGCGGATATAACAGAATAGGGAGCTCGGTTGGGTTGCAACAAAGATATATTCATAGGAATCCAAAAGAGTCGTGCTATGTATATAGTACGGTCTAAGAGAGCGATAATCACGAAGAACTGTAAGAGTCCTTCTACGGGTGAAACCCGTCCTTATATACATAATGCCCATCTTAGCGGTCATGGCCCTAGCTAAGATCCCTAAGATGCCCTGGTCTTAGCCGTCAGAGTCCTGGCTAAGACCGCTCAGATGCCCGTCTCATAGCCATCTTGGTCGGAGCTCAGATGGCTAAGATCGGCCCGGAATAACTATTCCCCGGAGCTATCCAATAGGATATCTCCCCGCGTGCTGTGCCGCACGTTCTGTGAGACCAAGCCTCTTTAGTCCGTAACACACCTTCATCCACAACTTCATTAAATATGCCTTCAACATCAAGATCTCAGGCTTTCAGCAAGAAAAGAATGCTCTTATTAGCCATTTCTGCCTATGAATTCAAGCAAATTTCAAGCATAAAGGCTGCTGCTTGAACCTACAATGTTTCATATAGCTCTCTCTACAATCAGATTCATGACCACAAACCATGCAAGGTAATCAACTGACAATGCTGCAAGCTGACTTCTATAAAAGAAGAAGCACTAGTTCAATGGATAATATTCATGAATGAACAAGGTCTATCTCTCTGAATCACTAGTGTACAAGATATGGTCATTCAGCTGCTTGAGGTCTGTGAATCTGGCCTACCAGCTACTGTTGAAGAATGCTGAGTGCAAAGATTCATTCATGACTGATCTGAGCTTTAAATCAGACTTACTAGAGGCTATGATCATCAAAGAGCCTTGTGTGAGAATTCTGTGTCTATAAACAAGTGATTTAAAGTGATGAAAAACACTGTTAAAGAGTATGAAATTCTTTCTGAAGATATCTATAACTTTGATGAAGTGAGATTTTTAATGAAAGTTCTTTCAACTGTCTTGATGGTAACTTAGTCTGAAAGAGCTGGCAAGACTTCTCTTATTCAGTCTGAGAATAGAGAATGAATTACTGTGATTGAGACAGTCAATTCAACAGAATGAATGCTATCTTTTATGATGATTTTCAAGATCAAGCAACATCAGACTTCTTGATACAAGATTTTGTCAGTGAATGAAGAATAAAAGTCAGTGACAATAAATGAATCACTGATCAGCTTGATTTACTGTGATTGAAAGAGATATTTCACAAGAAAACTCAAAAGTTTCAATCAGATCATGATCTTGTCTCTAAAAAATGAAACTGTTATCTCAATCTTTCTTCAATTCAAAAGAATTTCACCTGAAAATCCCACAAAGTAGATGCTGCATTGAGTCAGAAATTCATTGAGCTTGTCACATTCATCATGAAACACATCTGATTTGTTGTTCATGCTTTTGAGTACATCATTATCATTCTGAGTCTTCATCAGAGCTGCTTTAAGTTATGTGATGCATTGCATTGCTTGCTGTGCTGTAAAGACTGATGTTCTGACACTAGACATCTTGATAAGTTAATTCACACATTAGAGATAATACTTTCTGAAGTTGTATATATCTGTCATTCAAAGATATATACAGTTTTTGTGCTTGATAAATCTGTCAAGTTCAATTCTTACTTTCTGTAAGATGAGAGTCTTCTCTTAATCTAGAGTAACAAAGAGACAATCACTGTGTCATGAACTCTCTATTCAGTAATCAAACAGCTCTGCTAGTGAGTGAGAGTCACTAGATCTCAGAAGTCTATAGATGATAAAATCTAAAGATCAACTGCTGACTTCATGAATCATGTATACTAGTTCACTAGTTTCACTGAGGCATTAATACAGATTGGAGCATTCAAGTGATCTTGAATAAAAGATAAAGCTCAAAAGCAGATAAGATGCAAAGAAGCATGTAAGATAGTATTCAAGGTACTAGATATTCTGTCCACTGAAAGTAAAAGTGATTGCAAAGATCAGAACAAGACCTCTGATCTTGCCAGGTAATGAGTGTGTTTATATACATGACCAGTTTGTATGGGTTGGTCCATACAAACTTCTTGAGGGGAGGTCCAACATTGAACTGCCCTGTCCGGTCCATATATGGACTGCCCGGGGCGGTCCCTAAATGGACTGCCCTGCCAAGCCTCCTCTTGGACTGCCCTGTCCGGTCCGTATATGGACTGCCCGGGGCGGTCCCTAAATGGACTGCCCTGCCAAGCCTCCTCTTGGACCGCCCTGTAGTCACGTGACTTCAGGTAGTACAAGGCCTTATAACATTGGTCGTCTTCCGCCGCCAATCATGCTGCTTGCTCTGTGGCTGCGCCGTAGGGTCCGTAACAGTGCTAGAGTAGAGAGTGGCACATCAAATAGGCGTGCAGCTTCACGAATTGAGGAGGTTTCTTGCTTTTTAATAGCAGATATTGCGAGTTCAAGTCTTCCCTCTATTTCTATAGAGTCTCTAGTCTTTTTATTGTGAATTGGTGGCATAATTGCGCGTTCAGGTGGTTGAGTAGTTAAATTGGTAGGAATTTGGTTTTCGTGTCTCGCTCGCTTGGGTGTCTCGCTCGCTTGTGGATTACGTTACGTTATGATTCCTGACTAAGCTACCTGACTAAGCTAGCCCTACTGCACGCAGTAGTGACCAAAATGGCAGTTTGTCTCCCCCCCTTTTCCGAGCTTCAACATCACCTCGTCGATCCAGAGCATCGTGGGCAATTCGAAAAGACCTGATCGTGTTTTGCGGTTATGATGCTGATACTGTGGCCCGATTGCTGGGCTGGTATTGCCGTCTATTTTATCACTCCCCAGACTCGCCGTTCGCTACTGGCCAAATCATGCTTTGGATGTCCTCTTGTGTCGTCCCTTCTGCCCGACCTGAGCAAACGATCATGTCGAAGTTTCTCCGCAGCTCGGCTAATAGCTTCAGTTTTGCTATTGACCATCTATTTTCTGTGCTTTGTATTGTTTCCTGCTCCCAGATAAGCAGCTTCAAGATGGCGAAGATTAATCTACGCCCCTCCAAGGAAGCAAAACAAATATAGAAGATGGTTGTCCTATGCCACGAGTCTACTGGATGATCGATAGATCAATTTGAACCGCTAAATCGTTGTTTTCGTCGTATAAATGCGTTTCTTCTTCGTTCTCGCGGCGCTAACCGCTTGTGCTTCTGCTGATGGCCGTCTCTCTGACGCTCGCGAACGAGACCATAGTCCCGCGCCGTTCGATACGCAACCGCTGCACAAACAGGCGGAGGGACCAGACATGGGTTATCGACCTATCAATATGATCGCAAAGAAAGAAACCGGTGACATCGTCAATCGTGATACCCGCGACTTTTCACATCTGGACCCAGCTGACACAGCGCATTTGGTTTTTGGCAAGCCTGGAGGTGAGTCCTTTCGTTTGAGAGATAAGCTCAAAAGGTCGTAGTCTCATCATACGCTCGATGTTGCTAGGAAAAGACAGAATCCATCTTGCAGATATGGTGCTCCATGCTGATCCGAAGTTGCCCATCGTTATGATGGAGGCCTTTGAAGGACTTACAGCCACCATTGATTGCAAAGACGATGTCGGACAGGTGTCGCTCACCTTCAAGTCAGAGGATGCTTTCAACTACGCCATCCGCTCTTGGTCCTATATCAATAAAGATGTTGATCGCAAGTTCCTTCTTATCACAAACCACGTTGGCTGTGGCCACGAGGGTGAACGTCAGGCGTATAAGTATGCTATCAAGGCCAATTCAACCCCGGTCCATGGGTGTTTTAACTGATAGTTTCAGGGTCACATATGTCCATAAGAGCGAAACGGAGTTGAACGTTCGCCTTTCCGCATCAGCTACACCCTGGAAAGCCATTGCGGGCTCCTTTGAGTTGAAGTTTGGCAAAGCCAAGTTTTCCTCAGCGAAAGCCGTCCGAATTTTCCGCCTCCTCGACTCGCATGACGACTCAGTTAATACGTTCGAAGATGGGGCCGATGTGGCGGTTGCTAAGATAGAGGATATTGGAGACGAAGATGTGTCCGAGTCTGTGACTATTCCCGTATCCCTTGGCAAAGAAGGGGTTGAAAGAAAGATTTTTGAAGATTATGCTCAGTCAGTCACCCCTTTGGTTTCATTTGATAACCTCCTCATTAAGTCTCCAGTTCTCCACCCTGGTTAAAGCTATATTGTACCAACTGTTTCCTCGAAACCAACTTTGAAGTTTCGGGCATCCTCCAGGTGAGACAGAAGAGCCCTTCCCAAAGTAACGGGCCGGAAGAATTAAATTATTATAAGGTCGAAGACTACAAATTTCAATCGCTCATCCTCGAAGTCGCTCCACAGGGCTTCCGCGCCGCGATCGAGCTCCGGGCCGAAATCACCCAACGTAGCTCTGCCCTTGACTGGATGTACTGGGATCGCACCATTTTCGAGGCCGCTATTCCTGGTGCCGGAATTGTGATCCCACATATATTTACGCTGGGTGCCAAAGGGGCGTTCACTATCGAGGGTGGTGCGAGTCTCAGTGGCGCTGGTTCAATCACTTTTGGAAGTCGGATGAATCTGCCCAATGGATCAAAAACCGCTATCGATTTCGTCAATCTCGAAAGCAGTGGGATATCAGGATTTGAAAGTGTGAATATGGAACCCGTAATTAATCTTGATCAAGTCGCCATTACGGCCAATTTCGTTGCGCTGCCAAAACAATCTTTAACGCTGGGTATTGAAATCCTTGATACCACTGGCATCGAAGCTGGTCTCATCTTCGGCACACCGACATTCAATCTCAATATCACTTCTGGCTATGGTACCCGACCCGTCACATTCCCAAAGCAATTCGAGTTTCTGAAAACGCTAACTTTCCATTAATGCAGATGAGAAAGGCTGGTGCGCTCCGTCCAGCAATGTTACATCTGGTAT